>JAGVSQ010014328.1:0-10662 GCA_022683975.1 Rhyacophila evoluta
AATTGCAGAGCTGGTACAATGCAAAATACAATCTATTAAGGAGCGCAAAGGGTTAGTGCTCAAAAATTTTTAAAAAAGTAGTTTTTGATGATTTAAAACTCGGTTAAAATTTCAAAACTGTTCTAAACCATCCCTATAGATAACAAATATCTTAGTTGACAGTATTTACAACTCACTCATGACAACGTTTACACGGTTTCATCTACCAGTTATCAAAATTATCTACCAACGCGATGCATGTTCACAGTATCCATCGTGTTAAATTAGGTTTGATACAACAATCCAGACGCAAAGATAGGGAGCCTAGTTTCTAGGATGGATATTTACTAATAATGAAATAAATAAAACTGCTGTGATGATTTTCTACTGATTTAGTAGTTATGATTTCGCATATTTGAACTCAACCATATGTTCATTTATGTATTCATATATCAAATATGTATAACTGCGATTGATAGTCTTATTTCTGAATAAGTCTGATGCTTTATCTTCTCTTGCAATAAGAAGCGGAGACTCCAATGTTACTATTCAATAGTTTATATTGTTTCTATTCTGTTTCAGGGATTGATTATTCAAATGATGAAAATGTCGAGAAAGATAATGAATATCACAATAATTTAGAAGTATCGCCTAAAGAACAAATCAGGTAACTTAGTATTCATTTATTAGATTGGCTCATGGGCCTTTATTTTTCTGTTTTTTAGTTTTTAACAAATATGAAAAATATCTAAAATGAATTATTGACATTTTGAAAAGTTGCAGATTCTCAAAATGTTAAACTTTATTTTCTCTTCTGAATACACGTCAAATCCCGTTATAGCGAAACTTGCTGTACTAAAATTTCGTAACACTAAATAGAAATTTTGTTGTGTTCATACAGTATTAACATTTGTCTGGGACAGCAAAAAATATATGTTTTACTGGAAATTTCGATACCACAGTATTTTGTTATAACGAGGTTTGACCTGTATTATTGGAAACTACCAAGTAATCCATTAATTACTACTAAAGTGAATATATTACAATATAATGCATACTTTCATAATTGACGTACCAACGCAATGCATGACAGCGTATGTGAAAAATATTGAATGATTAAGCTTATTTGCAAATTTGTTCAAAATACTATTTATTTTGTGACAGTTTTATATTAAGCTGATATTGAAAAATAAATTTATCCTACAATACATGCTTCCAATCTATAAATTTTATTAGTCGAATTTTATTTTATTTTAATATTGGCCTTATTAATTAATTTAATCTATATTCTTTGCTGATTTAACCCAATGAAAATTTCCATATTCTACCATCCCAAAAGGGCATATACCTACGAAACTATCACTATGAGTGCAATTATTTGTATTTATTGTATTGCAGCCTCTTTGGTGTGGATGCAAAGGCATATAAACTTGTTAAACAGCTTCTTGATGCTGAGCAGGAAAAAAGCAAATCGTTTCTTGATGCCTTATCTAAACAGGTAATTGAATATAATATTTGACCAAAGTATCCTTAAAATTGAATTAACTTTGGAATAGTCAGAAACAGATATTTATTATACTTATATTTCTTTCAGACGGAAGAGATGTCAGCATTGAAATCATATAATTCAATATTAAAAGAAGATTTACGAGCAGTACAATTAGAAGCTGATAGATTAAAGGTTTTTCACATTTTTTTTGTTAATTTTTCCATATCTTAAAATCCTTAATAGTCAATTTATTGACTATTTATTTTTCTATAAGACAATATTTAACCATCTGAAATCTAAACTGCAAAGCTTAGAAGTGTTATCGCCCTGGGCTAATGAGAAATATTTGATGTTACTTTGATGTTAAAAAGATAATGTTACATTTATTTATTAAATAAAAACTACACATTACTCATTTTTTACATGATTTTTCATCAAAGTTTATAAGAATTTTATCATAATTATCATATTATTATGTTTATTTCAAATTAGGATTTTTTTTCTGGTTATAGTTGTAATCTCGATATAAGCATGCTCGATGTTACTAACTTCAAATATATGTTCCATCTTTCTCAACCACTGATATGTATAATATATATTATTACGATACATTGTATTTGTAAAATTCAAATCCGTTTTTTTGTACTTTTAGGAAGAACTTCCGACGAAACGCACTTCGGTAAGAGCATTGTTTTTATCACTGTGTTGGTAGTTTTAAATGTTACTAAATGAAGGTTTAAATATTTGTTTAGAAAAATATGTATTTTGACATACTCGTATATATCTTTGCTAATTTACTACAGATGAATCAAATAATAATACTGCAAACAATTTGTTACGCATTAAATAAAAAAATCATTTCAGTGAAATGCTTTTTCATTCGATGGCTCTTATATCTTATATAAAATTGTATTTTATCTGATATTTTAGTAAATTTATTTTGCATCACTTTAATAAGTTAAAAATGTAACAAGCAATAGAGAAATCAC
Source organism: Rhyacophila evoluta (assembly GCA_022683975.1). Taxonomy (NCBI): domain Eukaryota; kingdom Metazoa; phylum Arthropoda; class Insecta; order Trichoptera; family Rhyacophilidae; genus Rhyacophila; species Rhyacophila evoluta. The sequence goes on from JAGVSQ010014328.1 coordinate 2,458, forward strand.
GTATACGATTTGATCTTGATTCAGTTTTATAACAATGTTATTGTACTTAACAATTTAGTTAGTAAGTTCCTTAATTACTTATCTTATCGGTGAAGCTTTGAAAATAAATCATTTTATTTACAGAGAAGTCATCGAGTGAAAGATATTGATGAAAATGTTCTTCAGACTCAAATAAAGGAACTCATACATGAAATATGCATGTCGCAAGGTAAATAAATATTCTTTTTTAATCTAGTTTGTGATATTGATGCTGTGAAACAAATTTGAGTTGAGAAAATTGTACACCTAACTGACTTACTTTTACAAATATGTTTGGCATACTTAATAGAAATCATTTATGTTAGGTTTTAAACAATTATTCGTGAAATATTTGTATCTCAATAAAATAACATGCAGCAATATATTGTTGATGCAGACATATTTAATTTGAAAAATGGTAGGCAAGAAAAAATTAATAAGAATTATATGTCTTTAATAAACAGATAATATTGTTCTACAGGTAATATGAAAACATGCAAACCATGATACTAAATTGTTTGTAATATGTAAAAATCACTTTATTACAGAGGAATTGGATAAAGCACTCAGTGAAATACTCCAACTAAAAGGTAGAATCAATTCACAAGAAGATATCCAGGAACAATATTTAAGAGAAATCAATAGATTGAATCTAAGGTTTGTAACTGTATAATTAATTAATATAAATATTGACAGAGAAGGCAATAAGATTTATGCTCAATGGCATATATGCTCATTTAATTTGAATAAAACTTACAAATACAACTCCAATTTATTTCAAATGAATATAATGCAAAAATCATTATATGCATTTCCCTACTCACAAAGCTAAGATACAATTTGAATGGTTTATCGAGTCAATTCGAAAAATTATTGAATCTTATATCATGCAATCAAGTGTATCTAAACAAAGCTGTTGAATGAGTGTGATAATTATTTGAATGTTATTTTTTCACAGACTGGAAATGTGTGTGTGCCGCACTAACACAGTCGGTATGGAAGATTCTATTGGAACATTGGATGGAGCAATGGGATTCATCGAAGAAGCTGTTTAACAGGAGATTAACACCAAAATCCATATTGCCAGATCAATACTAGTCATCTGTATAATACACCATGTATTCGAAAGAATCGTGACAAATTCCAGGCATGACTATATGAAAGAGTTTCGGGAGTGTTAGTAGTAGGCGGCTTTACTATGCAGTATCAATATTGATCGATTCAAATGAAAACTTTTCTTCTCTCTATATCCTATCCCTATGTGAAGCATACGGTTACCACAGTACTTCTACAATCTTTTCTGTAAATCCCATATTGCAAATCCTGCAGCCAGTTTTCTTTCAGTTGCCAGCTGAGGATATCAAGTGTGAAGATGTCTCAAAACTTTTTTAACGTTCAGCTTTGTTCCTTGATCTTTTGGAACCAAACATTTTACAAAAAATTCACGAATCTCGTGCTAAGTAGTGAAAAGTATGCAAGTTTGGAGTTAAATCGCTTAGATAAGCTTAGATCCCTTTTCTTCTCGGCTATGTAAATTTTTCAATTGTATTTATACAATATAATATGTATTATAAAAATACGCCTATTCCATATAAATGCTTATTGTTTCAAAAAAAATTTGTCTAATCACAGTAGTAGATCTTAACACAAAAGTATTTAATATGTTTATGCATAAAATATCAATAGTTTCATGCATATAGGTAAAGCATCATGTGACAATAAATAGTTCATAATCATACAAACTGCAGAATGATTAATTATTATGACCATTATCATTTGATGAATGCAGACAACTTATTTATTAGATAAAGAAATTACTGATGGATAGTATTTGTCTCTTACCACCCGAAACATCATAATTATTATGCTATTGGTCATATATGTACCGCAGCTCGAGATTCCTTGCTCTAGATAGGATGTAAAACTGTTTTTAAAAAGTATTAAAAATGTTACCACTAGTTAGCGGTAAGTGGAATAAATGAAATAGTTTTTTTCCACCGTTTCAGGATATATTATAATATGTCCTGAATCAACTCACTATTAGTTATATTATAGTATAATAATACATATATAAAGCCTGTACTACTACTTTACTGACAATAGCGACATGTACGTCTATACTCCTCAATTGTTAATTGAAGTTGTACTGAATTTGTTGTCACCTTGCCATAACCAGTAATGTTGACATAAATACATCAGAGCACTGAGTTTGCATGTGAAATGTTGTAGTTCTTTACATTTTATTTTCATGAAAGGATTCAAATTATTTTATTCACTGATTCAAATAATATCCATAAATGAAAAACATCCGTGAAAATAACAACCCTGTAATAATTTAATGCCATTACATTACATAATCTATTTAAGTATTGCATATTGAAGCCTTTATACAAAACAATATGATATAATAATAATAGCATCACATATTGTATGCATTTGATATATTAATTTCTTGCCTAACTTATAATTAGTCATATTATATACAATTAGTAGGTTTGAATTTTTTATGGAGTGCATTTGAATATATTTATAATGTAAATAAAACGATTATAGCTGTTTGTATGCGTAAGATCTTTTTAAAACCATAGACAAATTAATATTTATTGATTTAGAGAGTAGTCTATTGATATTTTAAATGTGTTGTTGAAAATAGTAATATTTTAAGATTGAATTCAAAAAATATGTTTAAACCCATTATTATCGAATCGACCACAGCTTTTCATTGTTTCAAAATACAATATGTACAATATTGTTTTATCAACCCTCGTATTTACCAGTTTTACATTCTTTACTACATCAGAAGTAGCTGTTTTTTGTTTTATTTACTCTTCTTCAATCTAAGTCAATCTTAACCCTGAAACTCATGGCAGTTAATAAATTAAAACCTTTAATTCTCATTTCCTTTATAATAATAATATTTACCGTCAATTGTGTATTTTTAATTTGTCTCATTCTTGATAAAAAAGCATAGTATTCACTTTATGAATACTATGCTTTTTTGATGATGGCAGTCTATTTTGTTTCAAGGATCCTTACAGTATTAGAAAATATGTATTTATAATCCAATGGGCCTCTGTTATCGAATATGATAGCCAGATATATTTTTTAAATAATAAAAACTTTGGGCTTAGTTGTAGCTAACTCAATAAAAATATTTCCTAGAAATCCAGTACAATACTAATAATGTAATTATGGTAAAACGGTTAATGTTAACATACAAAAATTCTGTGTTTATAGAACACCTTATTATTGTAGTATAATGTAGCCTGAAGATGCCGAAAGGCGAAACCTGGGTCGCTAACAGTGATCTCACATATGGAAGTTTACCAATTTTAAATAATTCAGAACCTTATTATTAATAAAATAACTTTCTGCGAAAGTACTAAAAGTTATTTGTATCCCTTATATGGTAAACTATGATGAGAGTAAATATGGCTAATGGTAAATTACTCTATCATATTAATGTCCAATATGTTAATGTCATACTCAAAACTTTCACCCAGCAGTTTGAAAAATTACCAAAAGGGCGTTAGGAAAAGTTCAACTGTACACTAAGTCAAATTAATATTTGAACCTTTTGCGCTCGAAACATTTTTCAATCACTACCATATTATTTATACAAGGATACAATTATATTTTTTTAGAGAATAATTAATAGATATAATAGATTAAAAACTGAATGTAAAATATTATTATAAATGACACCTAAGTATAGTATGAGATTGAATGCAAAAGATTAAAATACCCTGATTTACACTGTATTCATTTAAAGTTAAAATTTGAAATAACTTGTGTTCGTTTCTTTTTGACATCAAATTTGGATGTTAAGTTTCCGTGAAAAGGAAACTATGAAATACCACCAGTTAGTACTTTATATTCCCTGACTCCTCAGTTATACATAATGAAGACTATTTATTTTGGTGGTATGTGCTTATGTAATTTAATTGAGGGTGTTGCGAATGCTGCTAAGTTTCTCAAGGGAATTTTGCGGTAGACAGACATATTTGTTCTTTCCAAACCTAAAGTGGCACAATGAGATAACCAAATTGACCTCAGACCATTGGACTTCCCAGTTCTTAATCAGTCAGTGGTTTTGCCTCCAGCTCTGTCAGCTTTTTCCTATAGAATCTCCTACTTGCTTATGTGCAAATTGTAGGATGCCAATCACATACTCAGTGTCCCCATATGTCAGTTGAAAGAGTAGAGCTTCTCAGGTCGGTTGGACCATTTGTTGGATCGGTTGGCCATTGTAACATGATTTCTATGAAAGGTAATTTTATAGCTTTTAAAAAATTTGCAGTCTTACAGCAAGTGAGAAGGTTTCTTCTTTACAAGGCTTAGGCTATAGAATAAGATTCACCCACACTCTAGTGCAATGCTCCACAACCACTGTGCCACGGCACAGTAGCATATCACGAGATCACACTGGGTGTGCCGTGTCATATTTCTCTGATATAAGAAAAAATTAAATTTTACTTTTTTTACTTGGGCTGCGAAATTTTGGAAAAAATCTCAAGCGTGCCGTGCACATCAACCGAGATCTTGAGAAGCTATTCCTGGGACAATTCTGACACTTAAGAGCACTTTTCAATGCGCAATAACTTTCACTACACCGCAGTATACACTCGCATAACAGGTATGGATGCGTGGCATGTGGTGGAAGGGAAGCAAGGGTCACAAACCACAACATGTTATCGCAATAGGGTTTACTGATCTTTAACTTTATATATTAAAAAATGATTTTTAATTTCCAACAAACATTACTGATCTATAGAATGAATTGACGTGTTAAGATTTTCGACTGACCATTAATTTGCCAACCATGTTAATCGCCTTCACATTTTAAATTTGTCATGTTAACCTGGTTAATATGATATATTATTTAATATAAATATTTTCCAATACGATATAATCATTTACAATATTTTGAAAATAATGATTTGTTTTATTTCAATGCAAAGACTGATATTTTATTTACAATTGCATGTACAAAAGATATTACAATAATAAAAATTACAACATGAAAAATTACTTGTTTTTAAATACCCCCATACATTTTAGTACTGGTAACAATCTTAAACATGAGTTTCTATACTAGATGTTAAATCTAGAAGTTCTTGACAATTACATCTTCGATTTGACGATTGTGCGCTTCATCGACCTAAACAATTAAAAACACACTTATTATATGAATCGCCAAGTTGCTAAACCCGCTCTGGAGGGTTTTTTGAGTTTTGAGTAAATCATGAAAAACTGTTTTGGGTATGTATAGTAATTTTAAGTGTTATTAAAGTTATTTAATATCTTCCCGGATATAAGTAAAAGTAAAATAAAACCTCAAATTCAATTAATATGCTATATAATTGTCAATAAACGTATTTGATTTATCCTGAGGGCGGATTTTGACACTCGTTGCCAGCCGGAGACGATTTCACCACTCGGATATGTCAACAGAGCGGATTTTGGCACAAAGTAAATTATTTTCGACAGGCAATAATAATTCAGTAGCGGTCCATGTTTATTGTAACTAATATACAATAAAACTACTCTCTAATTCAATTTTGAAAAATATTTTATAGCCATAATTATGTACCGGTACTTAGATAATTTTTGCATTTCATTTATCTAGATTTTATAATTGTGTGGACAATGAAAAAAATGCATGCTATAGATATAAAAGAATTAATATTTATTTAAGGGGAAAAGGACACATAATTATATATATGGCCAAATATTAAATTCAAAGCGTAAAAATATAGTTACTTATTTGATTAAATTAATAATATTAAATAATAATTATGAATATGAAAGGTATAATGTACAAGAATATCTACATCCTACAAAAAAATATTCTCAGCCGTAAGGGCTGAATTTCTGAAATGCTAATCCAGTTCTTCACCGAACGCAAACAGAGTGGATATCAGTCGTCAGTGCTTAAATGATCATGTCTAATAATGTATCATACATGTGGATTCGATTAGTCGCAACAACCATAATCAAGTAATTTAAAATCAATGTTCATGTATGAGTTAATAGTTATTACCTATATGTTTGGCATATGAAATTATGTTAAAAACTTGTAATTAAGAATTTTACAATCATTTATAAGATCAAACAAACTTAAAAATATGCAGCGCAAACCAAAAAAATGAACAACACAAAACTAAAAATTAATATGGGGCGCCACTGGATTATAAGCAAAAATGACAGTTGAAATTTTCAAAATTTAAATACCTTTCTTTGGATAACGCGTTGCGTTTCCACCTATCTAAATTTCTCAGACGCTTCCTTGATTCTCTTGGTTGAGATTCCATTACAGTTACTAAATAAACATCCATTATTAATTAATTAAAACTGTCAAATGATCGGAGCAAAATTAAGACCTTTCTCGCTACATGCAGGTACACGTTTTGACACGTTTGTATAGGAATTGTTCAAACCACCGTGCGAATCGCGACGTCTGATCAGTCAATTATGTAGAGAGAATTTTGCAAATCGTTATTTACGTTCGGAGCGGATTTTGCAGATCGCCTCAATATTCATTTTGAATTTTTAACGAAACAAGGTAGAATTTGCAACTCCCAATCAGAAAAATTAGTAGCTTTTACGATAAAGAGCCGAACTGCATTCTTAACTGTTTTTATTCAAAAATTGGCCAGAGCGGATTTCGCAACTTGGCAATTCATATATGCTGGAGAGAGTAGCATAATAACATCAAAATTTCATAAAAATGGATAACAAAAAAGCAATGACAATTGAAATCTTAATTTACCATGTTAAGATCTATCCAGATAAAAAAACAAGGAAATCCTAATGCCTGATGAAAATTATGGAGTATTTGAGAATTTCCTGGGCAATTGTATTACTGATTGTCACTCTAGTCACTCATGACAGCACTCGAGTGACTGCAGTGCACTATAAAAACATTCTTGCTAAAAAATGCTGTAGTGTTCCCAGTGAAAACCTATCTGTCAAGATAAGTCCTCATTATATAGAGATCCACATTTTCTCACCTAGCTATCTCTCATTCATTTTCGATTCTCCCAAATCGCCAAATCTATTGAACATCAACATTTAAATAAATTAAATTTTTCTTTATGCAGCTACAGAATTTAAACGAAAGATTTCAGATACTTAACAACTAGTAAAATGGTAATTAAATCATTACCCACATTATGCGACTGATCCATTGAAAATTAGTTAATACCAAATAAAAGTCAATCTTGGCATGTTGAATCACTGAAGATTATGACCATGTGAGTTTCATATACGACCAGTTCTGTTTTGTCAAAATACAGTGATACCTCGAGACACGAGTTCAACTCGTTCCGTTACCTTGCTCGTATTTCAGAGACTGTAACTCTTGCAACTCCTCGGTCGTCAGTTCCTGAGAGTGCTCTTTTCACGGAGAGCTCCGGAGCTTAGAAATTATTGTAACACCCTTAGCTGGCGTTATACCTTTTATCGACTCATTCTGTTTAAGCACAGTATATATCGTTGAAGTACTACGTCCATACTGCCTTGCCAAGTCAGCTACTCGCACACCTTGCTCATTTTTTTCTATAATTTAATAGACATCACCTTCTTCTGAGCACTGACCTTACCACTCACTTTCTTTGGACCCATTGTTATAAAAAGAAATGTGATAAAGTATGCAAATGCACAAAAAGCACTAAGCCCTAGAAAAACTTATCAAAGATGCTTCGACAGCAAGGTAAACAAGCACACTGAGGGATGCGTGGGATAATGCGAGATGCAGGGGGCGCAGTAAACTGGTGGGTTGTGTGCAGCCGGCTGTTCCCTATATCTGAAATGTTGCTCATATTTCAAAGCAAAACTTCACTCGCTCGATGGCTCGTATTTCAAATATCTCCTATGTTAGGGCACTCCTATTTCAAGGTACCACTGTAGATATATTCCCAATGAGTTCATGTGAAAGATATTAGTGTCCATGAAAAATTCTATGATTGGTTCCAGATTTTTTTTAAATATCAAAAATAATACAATAAGCCAGGGATGACGAACCTATGGCACGCGTGTCACAGGTGGCATGTGAGACGATTTTACATGGCACGCGAATGAAGAGAAAAAAATAATAAATTATACAAAAAATTCAAAAAAGTTTTAGAAACAGTATAAAAAAATTCAAAAAATATTTAAATAGCCATGTGTATTTTCTTCGTTCAT
>JAGVSQ010014329.1:0-10662 GCA_022683975.1 Rhyacophila evoluta
CATATATTTTATAAATATGTTAATAAATAGTTTTACTAGACAATAGCTTGCTTAATACATAGAATAGATCATTTATATCTTAAGCCACAAAAAATGTACATTCTGTGGTCACGGGATTAGAGCAGAGCCTATTACAATGTTTAGAGATTTATCCTCTAAGCCACTGTAAGCCATTATAGTATGTATCCGCGATATTCAATTTTTCCAAAAGTGCACAAATACTGGGAGACAGTCCTTTACACGGAAGTATCGATTTCTAAAATACGATTTGTATGCAGGACAATGAACAGACTCAATTCTTTGTGAAGAATCGTCTTTGAGTTTCAAAAATATGGTAACATGCCACCTACGGAGTGGTGTGCATTATCTAGTTTAAAAGCTTCAAACTTATTTTCATACAAATGTGCGAGTCAAGCAGATTAGCGGAAATATGAGAGCTTTTACAATGGTTCATTGATAAGTCGGAAAAGATACTCTTGTAGTAAATTTTATGAATGAGCTTTTGCACAGTCAATGAAATAAACTGACAATAAGCTTTTATTATTGTTAAATGCATTACGTTTTTGGAATGAAATTGTTTTATAGATTAATGTTTAAAGTTAAAAGTAATGTTTGGATGCTTGATAGCCAGCTATTTGGGAATTATAAAGAAACATTTTATACCACAATATATAATTCAATTAAAACATGGTTAAAATTCATACCAATTTGTGCCATTTAACCACTTATATAACTCATTATAAATATATTCTAACACGTGCATAAAATATGGCAGTCCTTTTATTTATCTTCAACTGTAACAATTCAAGAGTTAAACTATTGGTTCTAAATATATAATATTTAATAAATTTCATTATATATTGATATGCACATTTCGACTAATAATTACTCTTATAAACAGGAAAGTGTAGAAATAATATTTAATATTATTGTAGTAAAATATGCTGTTTGTCCCCCCAGTGGTCGAAGAGTTGACGTGTGTGCTTCAGAGCCGGGAATTACGAGTTAGAATTCCACTGCTATATGATTATTAAAATGCGAAGATGGAAGATTGAATGCCCAATGGATTGGATAATTAATTGACAACCAATTCTGAATAAAAAAATACCAAGTTCTTGTAATGTGGAGTTTCATATACTTAATTTATCAATTGGTCGTCTTTATACAGTTGAATCTTCTTCAGTTTCGAAGCGGAAATGATAAAAAAAGGCTACTTTAAAATACCTGGTATAATAAATATAAAATAAATAATAAATGTAGAATACAATAAAAATACCTAAAGCGGTAATTATTTTAGTCGTTTGAAAAACTAAATACATTGTATATATAATTACAGGAGTGTATCAAATTGATCTTGAAATTTAATTTTTCACGTTGAATTGTTGTCAGCTAATCGCTCAATCCAGTGAATATGTATATTTTCTTTGTACGTTTTCATTGAACTCATTGTGTTTTTATGCAGTTAAAATACTCGACACCACAGCCTTTGATTCAGAACACTTCCCAAACATGCTTATCCACTTGATCTCAGTATGTGACTAATTTTACTGTTTCGTACTATTTTAAGTATAATAGATTATAGTAATTAATTTTAATCTATTTTATTAAATAAATAATTCATTTTAAGTATGACAGTGCCAAATTTACATGCAGTATACAGATTTTGATACAATATTTTGACAGTAAACAATAAAAGCCTAGTAGCATAATAAAAATAAGCTATTTATAAAGTCGCTTAAAAGCATTATCTTGTAAAAAGTTTCAAGTATTTTTTTTATTTAGATACGGATCACATTATATAAATTATTAATGCGAGTGAGTTGATTGCATTGAGTTTGTTTTATGCACCAAAGTATAACACTAAATAATTATTTCATATTAAAAGTATATCAACTGTGTAAAAGTAAAAGTACGTAACCCACATAGAACAAATTTTTTATGATGCGAGAATACTTAAAATGGTGTTTTATTTACTCAATATGATATTAATTTAATAAGTTATTCCAGAAAAACTAGTAAAATTGATTAATTGGAAGCCTTTTTTCTTGATTGAAAATTTCACATGTCATCCTCTTTTTATTCTCAAATGCTTATTTTAAATATTAATTCAACATTTATAACTTACATCCTTTTTATAGAACGTGAATTAGGTTGCATACATTTCACTATCGAATAAAAACTATTTCGAAAAATTGATGGTTACGTCCTTTTTCTTTCCACAGTCGATATATATAACTATACAATGCGAAACCATGTTGTAATGAACATTTGAAATTATTTTTTGTAAGATAAAAAGATGTCAGTGTAAGCAAAATTATTAATATAAGATATTAAAAAAATATTATATTAATAAATTATTAAAATTGCACATTTTGGTGTAATTTTTTTTTTTTATTATTTTTGCTTTGGAAAACGAAAACGTGCAAATCCCAATAATTTGAATAAAACCACTCAACATATGGATCACATGGATCCCCGCCTTTTCAAGACTATTTTCATGAAAATTCTTTGTCAGCCGATTTCTCAACCCACTGAGTATCATTGCATTTTTTAAATCCAACAGCTGTGATAATCAACCCACAAGACCTGGCTTTGCACCAGGCATGCTAAAAATTTAACTACTGAGGAGACTTAATACTTAAATAAAATATATAAATTTCACGCATGACCGAAAAAACCTCTACTTTGTTTATAAATATAGTATAAATAAAACTGAACTATTCGAATAAGAATCTTTAATTGTGGTATTAATAAAGCTTTTTTAAATGTTGTTCCAGTCGTTACAGTATTCTGTGTTTTTATTATTTCACATTTGAATTTCATAATATTTATAATCGTATATATTTCTTTTCGGGGCAGCTTAAAAAAAGCTCTATCCAAATCATGAGCGTCAAGCTGTCTGGCTGGTGTATCTTTTGAACACTCGATACAGCCTGTGATGTAATAAATGCATCATCCCATGGGTCCAATAACACCTTTTTAGAGAACCTATACACGTCTAGCGTGCTTAAGGATCAGATCCTTTTACAATTAACATGTATTAGAAAATTTGCTCTATTTATTCTCGCCTTTGTAATTGAATACATAAATATGCTAATTTAATAAATAGTATTAATCGATATATTGTAATGAAAAATTATTTTAATGCTCATTAGATAGATAAAAATTTAAAAAGTGAAACAATTTACCAAACGTATTCATTAAGAAAGCTTGATGTCCCGGTGGCTGTGATGATAAACGCGTACGCTTTTCGGTTTCGGTGGTAGCGAGCTCGAATCCTTTGTTCAGACTAAGATGCCGGATAAACTAAGCGATTCCTAGGAAATAATTGACAATAAATAACTTATTCGTTACGATAAAGCACAGTCCTTAAATTTGGATAAGGTTCAATTAGTTTATGCTTGTTAGTTTTTCTATAGAGAATATTTAGTAATTTCATGTGTTATGATATTATATTATTTAAAAAATAACCTATCATGTTTATGAAAAAAAATGAAAACGGTAATTTCATCGATTGTCATTAATAATAATCCGTAATTTAAAGGAAAAATAATGAAGATGTGTTTTTAACAACAGTTTTATTGTAGAAGAAACTATTTAAAATACGCGGTTTCAAGCATATTTGGGTACATTTATTAAATACAATTATTTTATTAATATTTAATACATGTATTTTGGCGAATTATTTTTCAATATTTCAAAGTATTCACTCAAAAAGTAGTATCATGTATTTAAAAAAAATTCAATAAACTAAGTCCAGTTGGTGAGTTTATGGTGCAAGTATATTTATATTTCATCTTGAAGATCCGGTGTAAGATCTCCGGATGTGAATCTATGGGATAGCAACTTTGACGGGAAAGAAAACAATCGAAAGCACTTAAGAATGATTTGACTTAACATGACACGAGTGATACAGTGTGGTGCGAATGAATACTATGGTTTTGGGATTGATGTAACATATTATTCTGGCATATTAACACTGATTTAGTATATTAATAAATATGAAAATATGTATTTTTTTAAATAGAGATTTTTTAAAGTCCAATAATAATTGAAAATATTATTTGAAAATGAGTCGTACAGTTCCTTTATACCAGCGATCAGATGATTTATATCATTACATTAGATTTATATGATTCATATCAGTTTTCTATTTTGTAAGTTTAATTCTAGAGATAATAATGAGCAAGCGGGAAACATATACCATTTTCACTTTTGTGGCATAACTTACATTATATCCCACCATCAAAAAATAAACTGAACGTCCCTGTTCACTTTTAATAGTGATACTTTTTATACACACGTGTGGTCTGTATCTATTTTGTCACAGAGGAAATAAATGAAACCATTATGTCAGTCATTGATACGTGAATAAATAAATAAACAAAATCTGTTTTACCATCCCGACCACAAAATGTGGCTTATATCATTTAATTATGTGTGTTTTTCTAACATTTGTATGCAGTATGTACATATTTTAAATCTGACAGCGGAAGATCATTTTGTTATTTTTATATAAAAAATCTATTTTAGAATACATTCAAAACTAATCGTTAAAATATATTAATAGTGAATTGTAAATCTTTAGAAAACAAAAAAAATATTGTTCTCATTCTTTCTATCAATATCCACTCTTTGTGTAGAGTATTATACAGTATATGATCAGCACGTGACGTTTCTAAGATTCCTTAGTGATTAACAGACTATAATGTTACAGATGTCTTGGACACCTGGATCTGTTAGACAATCAGATAGGAAAATTAACAAGATTTGTGGAAATTTCCTCATCAAATTTTTTGTCACTGTACCATGTACACTGGAGGAAATCATAAAATACATGTTTTTAAACATAATTAATATGAAAATTTCTATCTAAATTCAACTGCTGCCAGTTGTATAACTTAAATATGAATTATAGTGAATATATCGAACGTGAAAAAGAAAAACGACGTAATCCACATAGAATAAATTTTATAGAATGCACAAAAAACGTTTATTTAACGATAAGTCAAAACATTACATAGACGCAACCATAAAGATTAAAACTGGTGTTTTATTTACTCAATATGATGTTAATTTAATATTTTTTTTAAGAAAGATCAATGTAATTGCTTAGGTAGAAGTTTTTTCTCCTGGACGCAAATTTCATATGCCACCTTTTTTTCAGACTTAAAAACTAAATTCTAAATTATTTAAAACTGGTAAATTTCCATATGTGAGATCACTGTTAGCGACCCGGGTTTCGCCTTTCGGAATCTTCAGGCTACATTATATGTGGGCAGTGAGCAAACATATGACGTACTGAAACCCGTGTCGCTAACAGTGACCTCACATTTGGAAGTTTACCAGTTTTGAATAACTTAAACTTAAATCAATTTCCATCAAGCACCATAAGTCAAAAATATTAATTATTTATAAACCAAATTTAAACACTTTTTCGACGTTTTTCCCTTACGTGCTTTTGATAGAACGTGTAGTATACATTGAGATTATTGAATGAAAGCTATTTTACAAAATAGAGGGTTACGTTTTTTTCCCTTTCTATAGCCGATATAATACTTATATGGGTGACTAGAAGCAGTATCACATTATATTTGCTCCATCAAAAAGTTACAAAATTTAAATAAAAGCCAAAAAATTACAAAATAGATTTGTTACGGGTGCCATTAAGACGTTCAGATTTTTAAACATTGTTATGAATTTATCGTATGTTTTACGACATCAGCTCCAAAATTTGAGCATATTGATCTTAACATTATGAAGATGACCGGTCCAAAAATAAGCTTTATGAGTCTCCGTGTTGTAAATATTTATTTTGACAGTTTTTTTCAGGAGCTTTGGCTGTCACTTTTAAAACAGAAAAAAGATGCCAACAAATTTATATATTTCGTATATCATAGAAAAAGTATTGAGTATTTTGGGTATCGGCAAACTTATCAGATTCATAAGAAGAATTTCGCTAAGATTTTAAGCCCGCATTATTTTCTACAAGTGTCATCTTAACTTGCTAAGACCTATCTCCTTTAATCTCGTGACAAAAAAATAATTTGATCTTTATCTTTTATTTCAAACTAGTTTCAAAAGAAAAGTGTATGGTATACAGATACATGGTACTTTCATACTGCATATAATACAGAAAGGCTTTCCAAATATTTTACATTAAAACCTCAATTTAATTGTTTTATTTTTTCTATTTATTCATGTAGACATTACATACGTAGTTTCTCCAAATGAAATGAATATAGCCAGGCCTTTGAGAATTATGACTACCTACCGATTTTATTGCACCTTCCTAGATAATAAACATGATAGGCAGGGACGCGGCGTGCTATGAGGCAAATGCACGGCCGTCTCGAGCAGTATCATGTAAGGGGCGGCAAAAGTAACGAAATCAATGCAAGTGCCTCTAACGTTCGAATCATGTAGGGGCGCCGTCATCGAAAATGAGAATTTGCGAAAGAGAAAATTTTATTTAGCGCGAGAAAAAAAAACAACCAGATGGACGCAATTTTGAGCGCTAGAGGGTCAGTGTTTTGCAAGGCTTATTTACTGAAAAAATCCAACATATGGCCCTGATAATAGTATTATGATATTAACGTTATGCAAAAAGTCACGGTGCTCAGCAATTAGATACTCGTGTTTAGGGTATTATGTGTTCGAGTCTCTTAGGTGCATACAAATTAATATAATTTTATTGTGTATTTGAATACAAATCAAAAGTTTTATTGATAATCAATTCTAATGTAAAACAGTATATCAAGATAATTTTTCTCCTATAAATAAATAGATGTTTGCTATAGATATATATAGTGTGACAAAGAGGAAAGTTTAAAAATTCAAAGATGTATAGAGTGATTTTTCAGAACGACGAAATCTTGTTTGCTTAATAAAAATTATTAATTAATATAGATTAATCAAGTTGAGTTTGAAGATATATTTAAAGTTCTAAAGTGTGTTTATATTTTAAGGATCTTGTTTGAAATTATAATTAAATTATGTGGTTTAATAATATATATAAAATAATTCTGTACACTTTGAGGACATTTGTTATCTAAACATTAACAAAAAATGCACGCAGGACATAAGCAGTCAACTAACATTCCTGTGCATATGAACAACAATTATTTGGTGCCAAGCTGTCTACCATGAATACCTTCTGTCCTTTTCATTCACATATATATGTGACACTGGTCTTCTCTTTTTTTGTCTACTTATAGTTAAATTTAGGATAAGTGATCCTTGGAAAAAGAGTGAAGTAAATTTCATTGGTATTACAAAAATACAAAAAATATATAAATATAAAATAACAAGCAAGTGATATAGTCCTAAATAAAAAAGTGCCAGGGCGGTACTTAATTTACCCCACCCCCCTCTTATCGCACTTTTTCACCAGAAAATATAATTATCTTAATTTGTGTAGTTCGAATACTTAAAAATAATTCCATATAAGTAAAAAAATATCATCTGTTAGTTAAGAATATTTCACATCAAAATGTTTGGTAAAAGTAAATCGTATGTCAAAAAAGTGATAGGGCGGCGTCCTGGCTCGATAGAAAGTACTAGGGCGGTGCCATGGCCCCACTACACTACTGGTAATAAATGATATGATATTAAAACCTGTCTACAGACAATGACAATATATTACGTTATTCTAAAACGCTAATCTATTGTATACAATGATTTATTTCTTGCGTGCGATTTTTATCATATCGGATCGACATTTCACAATTTAAATAATTATTTTAAATGAGTATACTCACCTAAGTATTCGAGTGGAGACATATGTTCACATTGCAAAGTTGACATTTTCTCACTGTGTAGATAAATATACTATACTTTCTCAATACACATGGTACAACATATATATATATATTCGATTCAGTTATATTTTGTACATTCTTTCATGATGTTAATGTGTTAATTATCAGTTCAAATTGGATTTATTTTACTTTCCTTGGTGTATATTAAATAACTGAAAGATCACATGATATTTATTATATAATGAGAAACGTTTCATCATCACTCAATAGTCATGAAGAGGACTCACATTTTTGTCCTCGTAAAGCTTTTCTATAGACTCCTGGTACAGGTAGAGGAAATCATAAAAATATTTTCGAGAAACACTTCAATAGCGAGAAAAAGGAAGAAGACCATTAGCTGTTTGTGCTTCTTCACTACAAGATTACTAAAAGTGACATTATATGTAATTAACGTAAATAGTGAATTGATATTTTGACAGGAATAATCATATTCATCATCAGTTATAGGTTTTTACAATGTATAATATATTGTGTCAGCAAAACACCTGATAATTTCACAGTGATCTATCATGGCGTTTTACAACAACATGAACAAAGAAGACATAATTGACTCACTAATTACAAACATCACGATTCGTATTAATTCTTTGGGTGGTACGATGTTTTTGACAATCTTAGAATCCTAGCAAGAAATTGACTACAAAAATCCATTTATAGTTATTCTAGATAAAAAAATACTAAATAATTATTAAACATACTACTTTAAATATTCTCTGTCTGAATGATTAAATAAAATTTAGATTTCAAAATCGTTGGTAGCATTGCTCGCCAATATTACGAACGATGAAATATCGTTACTAAGCAGTAAAAGGGTTAATTTTTAAATCGAAAGAATAGAACCTAATTCATTTATAAATATAGATTAAATAATACAATAATTTGGGGCGCTAAGAATAAATTATTGTCATACACCACAAGCCATATTCCGATAAGCAGATATATACCGTCGTGTAAAGAACGTTATGCGCTCTCCAAATTATCATAAGAGCGGTTTTGGTTGACAAGAACTAGAATTTGTATGATGTTCACTTAAATGCTATAATGTTTAAATCTTAAATGATCTAAACTCTAAATAATATATGTGCAATCAAATTTCGCCAAAAATAATTATAGTATCTGCGGTTATATTATTTTTTTGAACACCCTGTTGCCTCATTATTCAATTTTAGTCTCAGGGCAATTAAAGCATGCCACTAACTGTAATACGTGTGTAGATGCCTTCATACACTTACCTATTATAACATCTACCTGCCTTTATCTGACTCAAAACTCGCTTACAATAGGTGATAAATGAGGTAAACAAACAATTTGTCCAAAGTTTAGTTATGATTATATATTTTTGTAAAAAATTACAACTTAATTTATATTTTATAAAAATATTGGACAAATGCATGAAACATGTGGTTCAGTGGCCGAGTTGGTACACGATTTTTGTATCCAAAGCTGGTAGGCTTAAATACCGTATACCACCACATTTTGAAGATCCATTTGCCTCATCTTTCAAAAATATCTATCGTCCATAAATAATAAATCAATTCAAATGTTAATTAGGCAAGACAATAAAACATAAGATTCTAAATATTTCATTTCGCGTCCTTTTAAATTTATAATCTTAGTATCCTATATTATTGTGTGTATAATGAATGCATGAAAATATTATAAATAAAACTATATACATACTCAAATTAGTGTGTAACTAATTTTCAAAGGTTCATGAAGTTATTGTCTATCAACGTTCGTTACTACAAGTCTTTACGTCCAGTCTACATTCAGAGCCGATAGAAGAAGAAATGTCTGCAATTGCTAGATTATAGATCCTCATCATAATCAAATGTGGTAAGGAAAAAGAGCGTAACTCTGAATTTTTCCATGTAGATTTTTTCCGATTATCAGAATGTATCCAACTTAATATACATTCTATCAAAAGAATATAAGCAGAAAATGCCAAATTAACGTCTAAATTTAGCTTTTAAGTTTTAAAAAAGGATGGTCTGTGAAATTAGCGACCAGTAAAAAAGGCTTTAACCTAATCAATTGTATTGTATATTCTTAATTAACTTATTTATTTAATATTGTACTGAGTAAATAAAACACCATTTCCTGTCTTTATACACTTCAAGGTTGTGTCCATGTAACGTTTTCACGTTGACGGGAAATCATAAAATATACTTTTTTGTACCTTCTGTAAAATCATTTTGTCTTTCCATAGTTGAAATGTAAATACGGAGATTTAAATGTTCTGATATTGTTTGCTTTAATTGTACTATAAGAAGGGCAATAATACAATATAATTTTTTTTTTTAAATCTTTATTTCGGGGGTGAATTGTCGATGGATCTGACAGAAGTGAGTCAAAGAACTAAATATTGAGAGTGTTAGGCCGCTTTTAAAAATGAATAGCTTATAATTTTTGTACCTGCACAAGGATAATAATAATTCTAAAAGGTGATATGCAAGGAAAGCCTTAAGGAATGACGGTATACATCCGTTTCTTTGTATTTAGCATAAAGTCAAAACCGAAGGATCTTTAGCCAGTGATCGAGGCAGGGTTCTTGAAAACCTTGAGGTTTTATTGATTGTTATTTGCGGATATTGAAATCAACAATACGAGGAAAACATATTTACTGTGAATCATTAGAAATTTATAATAATGTTTCTTAATTATTTAAGTTTTTAACAATAGAATTTAACTACACACCCAAACCTTTTTTTGTGCGGTAGATGCGTTCCGTGGTAAATTGCACAAAACAAAATCGCACAAAAAAAGCCATGACTTACATAGAAAAAAGGAAGATGCGTTCCATGGATTTTAAAAACCGCATAACTTTGAAACTGCTATATAA
>JAGVSQ010014332.1:0-10661 GCA_022683975.1 Rhyacophila evoluta
TGTAGCCTGAAGATGCCGAAAGGCGAAACCCGGTTCGCCAACAGTGATCTCACATATGGAAGTTTACCAGTTTTAAATAATTTAGAATAATTATATCACATAGTTTTAAGCTAGAGAAACATACTTAATTTTCAAATAGTGTTTTAAAAAATTATATTTTGTGAAAAAGGTTTTGTAATAACATCTTTGTAGTAATTACGCGGCTGCAAATAGTAAATATTTTTTTTTCCTTCTTTCAATTGCAAAAACTTTAATTGGGGTTTTCAGTTCATATTCTAAGAAACTGGAGGTCTAGTAAATAAAATAATAAAAACACCCGAATGACGTTCTGGCAGCGAATACATTTAGTTCGTCCGAGGGGCAAAATTTTTTCATATCAAATGATTTTTCTTTTCATGTTGATAGAAAAAAAATATAAAAAATTACACGGATTTTATCGAGACCACAGTATTATTTCATACTAACCGATTTTTCGCGTTAAGCGTTTTCGTGTTAAAGGGTTTGCACTATAATATATTAAATTATTGTATGTATTTTTTAAATTCATCTAAATATTCCAAATAATGATGCGTTGCTTATGTAAATGGGGCGAGAAAATTTCAAGATGACAGCGAATTTTCATTGAGTACTTTAACATTACTTTGAAGACTTGGAGTACTTTCTTTGTTTTGACATGGCGCATTGTTCTTCGTCATCAAGTTGTTTCTTCATTAATTAATCTTGCTTATCCCCTTCAAGGACTTGTCAAAAGAAGCTTTTGCATAATAATAAAGGTGTTTACATCATCATAACATTCATACATGTGGCATTTTTATTTTAATATTTAAGTTCGACTCACTAATAAGCCCACCGCTTTTAGAAGAAAACTAATACACTAAAGGGAACGTTTATGTTCCAGGCAGATGGAAAGTTTCTTGCAAAATTTGTATCATATCACGAGCTGCATGTGATAAAGCAGCATCCTATCCAAGCCACGTGTGTTGTAGACCCAATTGATCCAATTTGAATAACGACAGTGATTATCAGTAACTGTGAAAGTATTTTCTCTATCATATGGCCAAAGATGCCGCAGACTCAAATGATGCACCACGCAGCCACTCTATGAGTGTAATGACTGTTGGATAATCAATTGAGGGTTTTCAGTGCCCCAACAGCGGCTATTTTGTTTACGGCAACATTGCAGAAACACGTAACTTCACTTGTTGATTTCACTCACTTTATAAAGTATAGCTCTAGTTTTTGCAATTTCTCGAATCATTTACATATTTTTGTATTAAAACAGATGTTTATAAAACGTGTAAAAATTATATGTTAATTCAAAAATGTGACAATGATATGGGAATTCGCAGCAGATAAAACTATACTTATCGAAACTTTAAAACTTAAAAAAAGATACTTGAATAAATCGAGAGACGTGTTCCTGCAATATTGGCTACGATTTTGAACTTGTATTTTTTGATGGAACGTGTATTAATTTGTTAAAAAATGAGGTTACCTCTTTTTCTTAGTTTACAGTAGATAGTATATATTTAATAATTGTTTGATAAAAATGAATAATTTCATTTTATTACCCTATTTTTCCATTGGTCCATCTCATAAAACAATATTCGCTTGCGATCTGGCTATGGATATGAACAAAATCTAATTTAGTATATTTGGCTTGTAGGACAAGATACCACCAACGCGTCTATCTGTTTTAGCATAATTTAATCCAATAACATATGAAAAGGGTTGACACAAGGCAATCCAACCTCATTTACGCTATTGTGTAAAACATGTTTTTAATCCAAAGGATTTGGCTGTAAATCCCAAAAGTAATATAATTATTTTTGTACATTGTATTCACTTCTCATAATCATATTTGTTTGCATGTAAACGTATAATAAAAATGATCAGTCTAGCAATATTGATCGAAAGTAATTAAGCCACATTTTTCTTCTTATTTTTCCATATCCGTTCCTTAAGTGAAGCATATGGATACCACGTGCCGCCTCCAAGAATCCCTGTCACCCGCCAGCGTCTTTTCGGGTTATACCTTCATCCCGTAACTCCACCGAATACATCCTATAGATAGTATTTAGAGGCTTTCCTGGACGATTATGACTGTTGGCTCTCTTGAGGCATCCACAATATGTGGCCAAACCAGGTCCAGCATCGTAGGTTTACTTTATCAGTGATAAGTGGCTGCATGGATAGTTTTCTTATCTTCTCATTTCAAGCGAAGTCATACCACTGTATCCCTAGAATCACCCGTAGGCAGCTGTTCTCAAAGCTCAGAATACTGTTGCTTTGGGCATTTATCGCATGTCACGTTTCACAACCGTAGAGCAGCACTGACAGAATACATGCATTGAATAGATGACATTTGGTTTTTACCCTAGACAGTTTGGAGTCCTAGACATTTCGTATATAATTGAAGGTTGCTCCAGCAATCCCTATTCGAGTAACGAGCTCACTTTGGAAAGTGCCGTCTCCCGTAATGTGTACCCCTAGGTATCTAAAACCGGCGTTACATAGTTACTCAACATTTACGTATTCTTTAAGCTGACCGGTCGCCGGCGTCCCGGAAGGCCACTAAATACTATCTATAGAGTGTATTTGGCGGAATTACGTGATGCAGATATGACCTGAGAGGACGCAAGAATACTGGCGGGCAACAGGGATCTTGAAAGCAGCACGTGGTCTCCATATGCTCCATTTAAGGAGCGTATATAGAAGAAGAAGCTATAACAGTCATATCAACATATAAATTAGATCGATATAATAGCTAATATACATCAGTAATTGTCGTGTATTGTATTGGATTTGTAAAAATTTGAATTAAAGAAAATATTTCATATTTTGAATTTATCTTTCAAAAGTATTATTTATTTATAAATTATATTTTTGGGACTTTGATTCTATAGAAGTGTATCGTGATAATTGCGTTTGTACATTTATTTTCATGGTAATATTTAATATACTCCAAAACAACCGAACCTTCTAAGAATGTCATAATCCATAGCATGTCGATTTAACATTTACACAACCCCCAGTTAAAGACAAAACAGGGACGTAGAAATATTTCATAACAAAACAAAATATTTAAAGATGTATCGTTTTCACGAGGCAATATAGAATCTACTGTGCATGTTTGTAATTGTACTTCCACCACGTGCTTACTTGCCACATATTCATTTTTATTGTTCGCAGACAGTGGCTTAACGAACTTGCTACACTTTTGAGCAGCAGCCATGGTAGCCACTCTTTATTGCAAGCAATTTCACGTTTTTATTTGCTTTGAATTCTGGGGTAACCTAAATACTCCACCTTTGGAGCGAACATCTTAACTGTGTGTTTCACTTTTGGAGCGTATTGTAAAAAAAAATCTAGGATCGGCATGTGCGTGTGTGTATAAGATGACGATGGTACGTGTGCTGGGCAACGTTAATCACTCAGTAAAAGTCTAAGATCATTTGGATGGTGTAATCTTAAAAGTAAATGTCTCGTAAGCTCGATCGGTACTAAGTGTAAGTTGTTTGGCGCTTGCATTCTGCCGATGCTCCTGTACGGTAACAAATCTTGGCACTTAACAAAAACTCAGAGAAACCGTATATTGAGCTTTGAGAACAGATGCTTGCCTTGGATACTGGGGGTGAAGTGAAAGGACTTCGGAAGGAACTCAGAGATAACGGAGTGGACGGGACAACACCCTATCACACTAAAAGTCATGCAACGGCGCTGGAACTGGCCGAGGCATGTACTACGGATGCCTCCGGAAAACCCGCTTTGTGCTTGTCTCTTCTTCCGGTTGGGATTTCTGCGAAATGTAAAAATGTTGGGTACTATCCATAGGATGTCCTCATCGGAACTAAAAGGTATCTCCTATAAAACTTGTTCTGTGAGGGTTACGTCTTTTTTCCTTTCCACAGTCGATGCTAGTCAGTCAACACTAAATAATACACATAATAAAAGTAATGTTTATATTAAATCGTCCATAATATATAGCATTCACTTTATGCTCCAGGCCGATACGTGTGCCGTAATTTGCATCTTAGTAAGACTTGTGTGTTACTGTGCTATGCTGTAAGTGTAATTGATCCAATTCGTGCATAAAAAGTCAGTAGTAACTATCACAGCATTGTCTCTAGTATGAAATAGACACAAAAAAATATGGCTAAAAATCATTAAATAAACGTTTTTTTGTACCTCCTGTAAAAAAAATCTATGTGGATTACATCTTTTTTTTCCAAATATCCTATTGAAATTTTTGTTTGATTTGTGGAATATTTGAAATGCCTTTGGAATTATATAACAAAAGATATTTGCGATTAAACTACAGAAAATTATTTGTTTATAGATTACGAATTTCCACAAATTTACATAATTTCAGCATATTATTAAAAATTGGTTTTCAACAAAAAGATGTGAAGTGTTTGAACGTGCGTTCTAGTGTCCGCCACTGTGCGCACACTAAAGAGGGGTTGGTTTTTGTGTTCGAATGCAAATAATAAAGGGAAATCCCCAGAAAAGGGATCGAATATATTAGGATTATCATTTTCATCCCGCAATCCTTTTCTTATTCTGTGCATGTGTACAAATATGTGGGGCTTTCCCTCGACATCATTATTCATGACGTGATCACAAAAATATTCCGAATATATTGGTAATGTCGTCTAGATTAATTCTCATATCCGATTTATTTCTTATTCTTGCTGTAACATGCCATAAAATATTTTCTCACAGCCTGGAACATAGGTTACTTTATTTATTACACTAAGAAGATAATTTATATTGGCTATGCCAAACATATATTCCTCCGCAGCTTTAAGCTACAATAAAAAAGCATGGGTAAAATGAAAGCTGTTGGATAAAGCCACGGATAGTATCCATATACCTGCAAGTGTAGAAGTCTCAGAAATTTATTCTGAACCCTCTCCACTATGAGGTCGTATTTCAACTGATTCGGGCTCCAAACAACCGATCCACTCTCGAACCTGCTTTGAACTAATGTTTATTTATTTAATAATTTATTTTACACATGTTGTAACATTACAAATTTTAAGTTCGATACATCTACAACATGATATAAATATGATTATAACAATAATATTAAAAACAAATTAAAACAGAAGATTTTTTTAAATACAGAAGAAAGGAGAGATTGTCTACCAAGTAAGTTAGACAGACCCTATTCTTATAATGTAAATCGACTTTAAAAAGAAAAAAGGACGTAACCGTCAATTTTTCAAAATAGCTTTTATTTGATAATCAGGAGTCACATTGATAATCACAAGTTAATACACATTCTATCAGAAGGATTTGAGCTTAAAATTACTAATTAGTGTCTAAATTAAGCTTTTGAGTTTGAAAAAAGATGGCTTGTGAAATTTGCGACCAGTAAAAAAGGCTTTCATCTAATTCTTCTCTCCACCTTCCAATAAATTTTATTGGTTTTTTCTTAAATAAATTATTAAATCTATATCACCTTTCGTCTCTTTGGTATCGTAGTTGGTAGCGTGCGCGCCTAGAAATCCGGGGAATGCGAGTCCAATTCACCATCTGTCAGATATTAAAAATTCTAAAATACAGAACTGGATGCATATTAGGTTGAGCAATTGTCTGATAAACAATTCTCGTGAAAAATAATCTGTCAAAACATGTTCGCATTGCGGATATCCATATACTCCACTTTGGGAGCAAACATGGTATAATAAGAAGAAGGAAAGGAAAAAAGACGTTATGTTCAATCTTCAAAATATCTTTTATTCCATAATCTGAATGTATACAACTGAATAATCATTCCGTCAAAAGGATGTAAGCTGAAAATACCAAACTAGTGTCTAAATTTAACTTTTAAGTTTGAAAAAAGGGATGGCTTTTGTAATTTTTGACCAGGAAAAAAGACTTTCGGCTATTCAATTTTATTTCGTGTATTGAAATTGCCTTGGCTATCGACATCTTCCACCTGAGTGAGAGTGATGTTATTTTTTAAATGAATATCTATCTAACTCACCAGACAAGCTCCAATTTTTTTTCTCACATTTCCATAAATGTATTTATATATAAATGTAGTATCTGTTATTTTTAATTGATTTTTTCTAATTTGTTAATATAAAGCATTTGTTTTATTATAATGCTACGTCATAGAAGCTTTGCGCTGATAATTTGTGATACTTTAACGATATATCGTCTTTCAGCATTCAAAGTGTTAATGCATCACATATTGTGCGTTCCACATTGTAACATTAACCTCCCAGGCGATAGATAGCAATTAGAGAATTATTATCTTAACTAGAATCAACTTGATGCAATTAGCTGGCTTGGTAAATGGTTTCCATGGTGAACAAACATTATTGGGACCACATTAGCAATTTCTATTTGATAAATCTGTTGATAATGATTCTTAACCGAAAAAATACTATTTACGATATCAATATAATAATAGAAAACGATGATGATATGGTTTATTGTATATTATTATTTAATTATATTTTGGAAAAATGAAGCCTTTAAAAAAGATTAATATTGATTATTAAATTATCGTGTAAACTTATGTTAGGTTAGGCTAGTTAAGATTAATTTACGTAAGGTTAGGTTGGACTAAAAAACTGTATTGTATACTTCTTATTTAAGTATTTTAATCAATGTTTGGTTGGATAAATTATCACGATGTGAAATTCAAATCCACTAAAAATGATAAATACGGTTAGTGTAGATCGGTTTCCGGAAAGTTCACCGATAAGAATTCAACGACTGGAATGTTCACCGTACCGCAATTTTTCAAAAGGAAAATT
Organism: Rhyacophila evoluta; assembly: GCA_022683975.1. Lineage (NCBI taxonomy): Eukaryota > Metazoa > Arthropoda > Insecta > Trichoptera > Rhyacophilidae > Rhyacophila > Rhyacophila evoluta. The sequence continues at coordinate 6,777 of JAGVSQ010014332.1, forward strand.
CATCGATTCTAAAGTTATGATTTTTGTGTAAGCGCTATTTTTAACGGGTCAATGTTTCATAATTACTAGTATAAAATAATCCTAATATATCATTTAATAAATGCATTAGATGGATCTGTTAAGTATGCTTTTTCTACTATTTTTATTTAAGTTAAAATGTGATATACAGGGATAGTTTAAATTTTTAATTATTTGAAAAAAATAGCCAACAATTTACAAAAAAAATTAAATGTACTTAAAGTTAAATTGATTAAGGCCAACCAATTCTAATTAAATTCTCTACGCGCTTAAACGTTTTTTTGTTTGACACTTTCAATATACGCGTCACCGCGTTGGAAGACAGACTAGCCTTTGATACATCGGGATTGATTTTACCCAAAGACGAGCAGTACCTTGGAAGTATTGTATAAAAATTGTATATCTAGTGAAAGGTGTGCAAAAACGTCTGGTTAATAATCACGCGGCTGCAAATAGTAAATAAATTGTATCCTTTCGAATACAAAAATTTTGTTGCAGTTTTCGTTTCGTGTTCCAACAAATTACAATTCTAGTGAAAATAGGGGTAAAAACATTTGGATGACGAGCTGCCAAGGCTAGGTAATTTTTTTCGTTCAAATGCAAATACTTTTATTGGGGGTTTTATTTTGCATTCGAAAAAATTGCAGGTCTAGTAAATAAAAGAGTAAAAACATTTGAGTGATGACCTGTCTGCCGATACATTTTGTTCGTTTGAGGAGCAAAATCTTATGTTAAATGATTTTGTTTTCATGTTAACAGAAATAATATATATAAAATTACAAGGATTTTGTCAGGAACGTAGTATTATTTCATACTCCTTAAACAGTTTCATGTTAAGGGGTTTCCACTGTATTATATTTAATTAGTGTTGTCTTCCCAGTAGCGTAGTTGGTAGCGTGCATTCCTAGCAATCTGGGGAATGCTTATTTGATTATCCATCTGTCAGATTAAAAAAAATCCGAAAATGCCGGACTGGATGCCTATTGGGTTGAGTAATTGTCTGACAAAAAAATCTCATGAAAAAATAATCTGTCAAGATGTCCTTATATTGCGGAGATTCATATACTCCTCTTTCGGCATGGATACCTTCACACTGTGTAGATCTATATGCTCCACATTTGGAGTGAACATGGTATATGAAATATATATATTTTATTTACTTAGCAAGTACTTCAGTTAAATAGGTGAGTTCACATACTTAATACGTACCATCAATAGAACAAGGAAGATAAATTTAAACTTCATATTTATATTAATATTAAACAAAAATAAAATTACTACTCTTCGTAAATTTTAATACGCAGCCAGACAATATTTAAAGCTTTTGTCAGGAACACAGAAGAATTAAAGATTGTCAGAATTATTTCATCCTAACCGAATATTCATATTAAACGTTTTCATGTTAAAGGATTTTCACCGTTGATATTGGATATAAAAGAGATATATTTGTTCTTTATGCTATTTAATGTGTTATATCAGTATTCTTTAAGTCGATTTGGGTCTTACGAATATTTTTTTTAGTTCTACCTTGCGTGTAGTTTTTCGGATTAGTTCATAGCAACCACAGTTCGTCTTGAATAATTCATTATAAAATATCAGACTTGACTATAAAATGGACGAATATAAAAATATCTTTAAATCAACAAATAACCTTACCATTTCCACGATCAAAATAAATAAACATAAATCAACCTTTCGTGCAGGAAGTATTATTTGCAAACATCTATTTACTTCGAAGGTTCTCAAATATTTGCTATCGATCAGCATTCATATTTCTACCATACAGTTACATACACATAATCTTTTCTACAGTGATAGTAAACATTTCCAAGTCTAATTTGAGTTATTAAACGGGTTATAAAAGACAGTGATTACTTCTTCTCTCTGGCAGCGTAGTTGGTGGCGTGCGCGTTTAGCAATCCGGGGAATGTGGGCTCGATCCCTTATCTGTCGGATTTTAAAAATCCGAAAATACAGAATCGTATCCCCATTGGGTTGAGTAATTATCAGACAAACAATTTTCGTTATTTTTCACGATAGTTTTTTCTCGGCTATTTCTCATTTCGGATTTTTTTTAAATCTGACAGATGAAGAATCGAACCTGGATTCCCTGGATTGCTAGACGCGCACGCTACCAACTAAGCTACCGAGAAGATGCAAGGAATACTCGTTCAAAATCTGACAAGTTACATCATATTACAGAGACAAAGAGAAATAGAAAAATAGAAAGTAGATAAACTAAAGTGATAAACTTATATGGAAAGGGAAAGGTATTTAATAATCACAATCTATAGAACTTAATACACGTTCCATCAAAAGAATGTAAGCTGCAAATGCCAAATTAGCACATAGTTGTAGCTTTTAAGTTTCACAAAATGAGTGCTTGTGAAATTTGCGACGAGGAAAAAAGGCTTCCATCACATCGATTTTATCAGCTTTTCTCAAATCAATTAGTAAAATAATATCTGTTCCAGTAAATTAAATACTAGTTTGAGTTTTCGTGCACAAGGTTGTGTATATTTAATATTTTTATTTCAGTCCAAAATCGTTCAATTTTTAGACTTTCTGGCACTACATATCGTCGTATTACTGGCAAAAGACGTTAAAGTAAAAAAGTGAGTTTTGAAATAGTCGAGTTTTGATGTTTTAGTCTCTTTCCTCAATACATTTTACAACAATTTCTATCAAATAATACATTATACCTTAAGGATGTATCGTAAAATGTATTTAAAAGAGAGACTTAAACATTAAAACTCGACTATTTCAAAACTAGCTTTTTTACTTTAACGTCTTTTGCCAGTAATACGACGATATGTAGTCAAAAACTTGAAAAAAGTCAAGTCAAATAAACCTAGTCATATATTCATAACTGTGCTAAAAGATAGTACATCCAGAACTCGTTTAACACGGTACGTATACAACACGTTTTTAATATAACACGGTTGATGCATTGTGGCATGTTTTTGTATAACACGGTTAACACGGTTTTAGAAAAATCAATCTTTTAAAAATTAATTAACTGATTTGGACATGCCATCACAAAAATATTCTATTCGTCATATTTGACTAGACTTTTATCTTCACAACTCGTCACTTATTTACACCCGTTATGCGTATACCATGGTGTAACAAACGTGACGCGTTCTTCAAAGTGCCATAGGCGTCTGAAACGTCTTTTTCCGGCAATACGACGATATATTGTAGATGCGTATTTTGCATTTAACTGCATTAAAATTAATTATTTTATCACAGCGGTTGACGATCCCTGCAGTTCTATAAGTATAGTCAAAGAAAAACTTTTGAAATACCCATATGTATTTATTATAGTATGTTAACTTTATTTTTTTAAGCTTTCTTGAATATATTTATAACGTAATAAAAAAAAAAATCTACTATTTATTGTAATAGGTATCTTATAAAATGTATGTAGTTAAGCAGAAGACGTTTATGGGACATTTTAATCTGACTGAGTGAAACACGATTGAAAATTTAAAGAAACATACCAGCATTTAATTTTTTTTTTTTAGATTATTAACCATTTTAGCAATGAATTAATTTTGTATGCACATATGTTTTAAACACTAAAATCTTTCGCTATCAATTCAACTAATATCATAAAATTGATCAAATTGGATATGACAATTTGTAGACAATGGTCCTTCCTTTCCAAATAACAAACAAAATAAACTAAAAAGTTATTCCAAAATGGTAAGAGTGTGTATAACATAATCACATGTGGCCGCTCCCATTTCGAAATCAAAGAAGCACTTGAGAGCAAATTTGAACCTATACGACTCATTTATGTGGCATGTTATATTATTATTATGTGGCGCTACGATCCATCCAGGTCCATGGCCGACTGCACAA
>JAGVSQ010014333.1:0-10661 GCA_022683975.1 Rhyacophila evoluta
TAAATTAAGTATAAAATGTCTTAATATTAATTTATGTGTTAGTGTGAGCACTTCAGTGTGTGCGCAGTTGTCATGTGAGCAGTTGTCGTGTTACCACATATATCGACGGCTTAAAGTGCTAATTTGACTGTCCACTTTCGACCAAAAATTACCTCTATGCATGTCCGTATCAATTTGACGATACAAAGTTATTTAAATATATCGAAGACACATCCCAAGAATATTTAAAATTTTACTTGGAACCGAGACCTACTCTGCAAAATATATAACTGCTGTTTTGTTTTCAGATCTATGAAAAGTGTGTCATTCGTAAACAGTGTTATAAATAATTCGTAATCAGTTTTTACATCTTTACGTCTTAAGATTATATTTTTCACGAGAATTGTTTTTCAGACAATTGCTCAACCCAATAGTCATCCAGTCCTGCAAATTTTGAATTTTTAAAATCTGACAGATGGGGAATTGTACCCGCATTCCCCGGATTAGACGCGCACGTTACCGAGTACGCTACCAGGTAGACATACGTTATATAATATAATAATATTCTAAGTAAAATACTTTAAAATAGCAAAATTATTTTATACTTAAGCCGTATATGAAAACGGTTCAATACCCTTTTCATATATAATGAGCTTTTGAGAAAATATAATACATACATACTTAGAATTATATGTTATACTATAATATATTTATAACTGAAAATGCTTATATATTAATAATAATAAAGCACCCTCGATGAAAGCTTTGAAAGCTTACTGTTTCAAATTATGATAATTAACCAAAATTCAAATACTTCAACATTTATATGTATACCTACCTCTCTTTTATTTCTGGTTATGTATTGTGATTTTTGGTCTTATCATATTTCAATAATAAATTAAGTATAAGCTTATTACCACAGTATTCGATTTCACTTAATAAAACAAAATTAGTAATATTTTACGTATCTTCTCATATAACTCCATCTTTATTTTGTGATAATATCAACCTCTGCAAAATAAACCTTATAGATTTGAATGATTGAATTATAGTTTCGACAGATTAATTAACGTTTATTAATTTTTGTTTATAACTATTTCTGTTGTAAGATTTCTGTCACATACGTTTTAGTCGTTATGAAATATTCTATTAATCAAATCCATCCTCTATTTTGAAGTGATTTCGATTAATCGATAAAAAATTATATTATAAGTTTTTCCAGAAAATTTCAGAATTATCTCATTTAGTATATATTTTTTAATATTAACGTTCATTTGATTTTGTTGAGTAGGCAAGAGTTTCGTCGAAATTTCTTGGTAGCTTAAGGAAAAGGATTAATAATCAAAATATCATTCATTATTTTCAAACTCATTATGAATTTCTTGGTAAAATTGAATTTCAGCTCTTCATTACAAAGCTACAAAAAATTTAGTCAAGTATTCACCAAACCATATTACTATTAATAATGGAACGATTCGAAAATTTATATTTTCATTTCTTTGAAAGATCGCAAATTTTCATGGAAGTTGGTATGATTTATGTAATTAGCTTTATTATCCCGCTTTTCCTTGGTTAGATTCAGGCTTAATTGTCATTCAAATTAATGTTGTTTATCCCGTTTTTTATAAATTAATTTCGTTACTTGGCTGTATAGCATATAATTAGTCTCTTTTTGATCTTTGGTTATGGTATTATAAATTTAAAGTATAATAGTTGATTTCGAATAAATAGCAATCAAAATAACATGTGTCTACACACGTACATGTTTTTTTTTTATTTATTTTTATATTTGTTACGAGCCACGGTGGTGTTGCCGCTAAGCTGTCTCAGTTTGGCCTTGTTAAACAGCCAAAATGTCCTTGTGGCTGTCCAGAACAGGATGCTAACCACATTCGATGGGAATTTTCAAGAATGTGTACGGAGCGGGAACAGTTACTCAAGTCGGTCCAACCAGCTGTTGGACCCATCCGAACCAGGGCGAATATCATTGCTTTTAAAAAAAATTGCGGCGTCATACGGCGAGCGTGATGATCTCTTTACATGAATGAACAAAAGAGTCTCATTTTTCAATTACCTTTTTTCTCGTTCTATCTCTTGGGTAATTTATATTTACTCCCGGGACATTCCCATCAAATAATGTTAATCGCTTCTCGATATCAGAGCTCCGGGATTAAAACCAGGTGTAAGGATTTTTAGTATGAGAGAGATTCGTTTTATAGTCTAGCATACGCCCTATTTGTCAAATATGGAGGAATATGTCATACGTTGGGTGTCGGCAACCTATGACCCACGGGTAACAAAGTGACCGATTTGATAATTTCAAGTGATTCACTTGAGCTCCGCAAATAAAATAAAACATAAATAAAGTTCGTAATTAAAGGAACTAAAAAAATAATTATAATTATATAACTATTATTTTGAATTTTTATGTTTAAAGCTTAAAAACATATTGTGATTATTTTGTTAATAAAATGTATCTTATCGTTCACTAAAACTTAGGTTCTCAAATTGAGTATCGCGGCAATTATCAAGAAAAGTTTTTGCACTGTTTTTATTAGTATTTAAACCGCTTTAAGGGTGCCAGGAATTTATTTTACCCCAACCAGGATGCCGTAAAAAAATATTGAGAGCCTCTGCACTAAAATAATGTTTTGAAATAAAAATACCACTGACCTGAAACGTTTTTTTACTAGTCACATTTTGGTTGATTTTGATCCTCAATTAAAAAAAGTTACCGATGCCTGTCCTACATAATATGTAGGAGGTATTCCGATCGATATGAAAGGTTATTGTAATAATTAATATTATATAATCTATCTACCCTATCGGGTCTAATTTAACCCCCAAATGGACGTATTGCTTTTAGAATTATGTACTAATTGAGGATTATTTCAGACCGCCACTTGATATTATATTAATTAAGTCCATAAGTAGACATCAAATAAATTATTATTAATTCAGCCGGAAAATATATTAAGTATTCTACATAAAAGACTCATTAAAGAATGTAGGTGCCTCTACCTAGCATTATCATAAAGCTTATGATGTAATCAGTAATCAATAAGCGATCTGTCTGTTTTATTTCTCTAACATCAAGAGATATTAGCTTCTGTTCTCTTGGGTTGATAGATGTGTCTCATCAGTGTCCGAGAAGAATGGAAAGAGCGGGGGTAGTGTAACGATATGATTATCAAAACATCATTAGGTCTTGAATGAAGCCGACTGTTGCGGCACTGTCTTCAAAGGAATGTTTTGATTAATACAACATTTGGGTGCATTTCGAGTTATTGTACTTTTTTGAGACCTTCTATTTTTAATAGATTTTTGGCGAAACATGTTTTTTAATGTTATTATATAAATAAGAACGTAGAAAAAAACCGAAAGATCTGATTTTTTTAAATATCGTCAAACTTACTTGGGAGCAAAAAATAAATTATATTGTAACGGTTAAGCATTAATTTTTAACCAACATCGCTCTGAAAGTGTATCATATAGATGTCCACTGTGGAAAAATGTTTAATTTTAAAATGGAATAATGGTTAGCCAATTGATCCCCGGTAGTGTAGTTGGTAGCGTACGCGCCTAGCGATCCGGGGAATGAGGGTTCAATTCCTCATCTGTCGGATTTAAAAAACCCAAAAATGCAGGACTGGATGACATCATTCTTCAACAATCTTCACATTGCGGAGATCCATATACTCCACTCTAGGAGTGGATATCTTCACGCTTTGTAGATCCATATGCTCCACGTTGGGAGCAAACATGGCATATAAAAAATTGATCAATCCATTGAACATCCGTTTGTGCATTTTTAAATAATAAGCATCAATGGAATTCGAACTCATAACCTCGATCAGTGGCGTAGCTAGCTACATGTGGAGCAAATAAAATCGTTAGACCCCCTATGGTTTCCTGTTAATTTGTAGGTCTCACGTAACTTTCATACTTTTACTTATTTTCAGAAACTGTTATTTCTCCTTTTTTAATAGTTTTCGATCTAACTTTTTTTTACTTGCGCCCCCCTTGATTTTTGCGCCTAGAGCAGCCTGCTCCAACTTCTCCTCGATAGCTACGCCACTGATCTCCATCATCGAAGTACCTGCACTTAATTAATTTCTTTTTTTGGTAGCTATTTCTGTTGTCAAGTTCTCATTTGAATTAAGCTTGGCGATTTAGAGTCAATGCTTATAATCTAAATAAATATAATATAATATAACTGAAATGACCACGAATAAAACAAATTCAATAGTATAGCTGTAATATAATTTATAAAACATTTTTAATTCAGTATTTACATCAAAATGATAAACTGAAAATACGGAATTAGTGACTAAATTTATCCTTTGAGTTCAAAAAAAGAATGGCCAGTGAAATTTTCGACCAGGAAAAAAGACTTTCACAACACCAAGTATGTTGATTTTTTGTTAATATCTTATTAAATTAATATTATATTGAGTAAATAAAACATCAGTTCTAGTTTGCGGGCACTCTAAAGCTGTGTGTATTTAATGTTTTCCTTTTGACTCAAAATGATTAAAAAAACGTTTTTTGTGCCTTCTGTAAAATTTACTCTGCATGAGTTACGTCTTTTTTCCTTTTCACAGTCGATATGCATATATTTCTACCGTAAAATATCATATAAAAGCTACTGTCAGGTACTAGGAAAAAGTTAAACGTTTTTCGTTTAAATATTTATTTTAAATTGTCAAAAGGCTACAAAGGCAAACTTCAAATAATAAAACATTTAAACTTGATGAAAAATAGTTTGTATTTAATATAATAATAAAGTCAGTTTTTTATGTAAAGTACAAACGTATTTAAATTAATGTAAAAATATTTTGAAAAAAACAACGATAGAAGCCGAGATATTTCGTAGTTTTATTCTGCAAATGTATCTTGAGTTTTACTAACTAATAAAAAAACTGATAAATACAACCTTTGAATTCATTATTAACTTCACGAAGTATTGCAAAAATGTCAGATTGGAAAATATATTATTTTTGCCCAAGGATGAAAACGCGAAATCCTTAAAAAAGTACACGTATTTTTTTTTAAATCGTATAAAAACGAATTTCTGAAATTCTCGTAGCCTTATAAATAACAACGGAGCGCAATTAATTTCTCAATTTTATGCTGCAATAAGTTTCACATTTTTTTTTTACATTTCCTAACAATGAATTTAGTTGTTGCATTGTTGTTTCATGAAAAAATTCTTTGTCCGCCTTAACTATGTTGGTTATGTCCAATAATAAATATGAAACTAGACAATATAACAGCTATTAATATTGACAGGTTATTGCGAAATAGTTACAAATCTGACAGCGTCTCGCAAAAAGATATCAATGTTTTATTTTTACTGTACAAAATTTATTTAAAATAATTTTATTCTTAAATACGAGTATTGAACATGAATAACTTCTCTATTGAAATAATTATCGCTAATAACGAATAAGTTATAAGGGGGTTTGTATCTCAACGGTTATGGATTCTAATCCATCAGATGGATTTAAGTTTACTTATAATTTCAATAAATAATGACATTTTGTAAGGCATCTCATATATAATAAAAATTATAACTTTAATTTGAAGCATGTTTGAGTTTAAAATTAACTAAAAGTACCGTCAGTTTAAGTTTGTTGCGGGCGCATCGAAGAGATATGCTTTTCGAGTTTGATATTTTTGCATTCAAAAAGGCACACTTTATTGATATTCTGATCGGCTGCTATTTGCATAAAATACCATAAAAATATTATTTACAAATCAAATTGGTTACCACGATAACTATCATTATATTATCTTAAGAAATGAACTTATAAATCAATAATCACTGTGTCTTATTCACTGAAGTCCCATAACGAAATAAAGTATGGTTTGATTTTTTTTTCTACTATGTCTACATACTAAATTTTTATACGCATTACACAACATTTTCTTATGCTTAGATTTATTATGTAATTGATCTTCGGCTAAAATTACATATCGACATAAAATATATTTTTCTACTTGAAAATAGTGAAAGCCATTTCGATCTCATTATAATTTACATCGCATTATTTCAACAAATACAAAGTCAAATCAAATATTTTGAGCGTCTTGAAATAAATAATTTATATAAGAAGATTTTTTTTGCTTTTGAACTGCAATTTATTTTCTAATACAAAAAATGCGTCACTTCGTGTCGTCAATCACTTCAAATACCAAAGCAATTAAAATTTATTCTGTCTTTCCTAACAGGCGTTTGTTGTAATTGAAATCAAAGTAGCTTTTTTGTTTTGAATAAAACTCATATATAATATTGTATTTAATTTACCTTGGAATGGATATCCGCTAAAAATCGGTCTCATATTCCCCATAGAAGAAGAACCTCCATTTCCGTCCATTTTCAATTAACAGCTATAATGCCACAACTTTTGCCCAACTTTTTTCCGCTCACAATATTTATTTTATATAATACACACGTATAGTATCACAGGCCATTGTACACTATTTTAATTTGTTTTACAGATTTCAATAAGCCAATTTTATGTTACACGAATATACATCAATATTAGTAATAGTCACTTAGATAACAAGAAGCTTTTTTTAAACATCGTGCTTTCAATTGTGTCTACGATGAAATGAACGCGTACTATTAATAATTTTTTCGTCATCAAAATTGTTGTGTCGTTTTTTTTGTAACAATATTTTTAATAAACTTTTATATGTATATATATAAAATTGGACAAGAATTATATTATCGTTAGATGTAAATTTATTTTTCATAAATTACTTAGGTATATTTACTTTAGTAGGCACTGAAGTTATAAGTAAGGATTATTATTATTTAAATGTCGATTCACATCCAATAAATGAGCTTTCAAACTCGTATAAACAACTCTCGCACACTGAAGCTCTTCAGCTAATAAAGGCACACCATTAAGAAAAACATTAAATACGCAAAAGCATAAGACGTATTAAAAACAATGGTAATAAGTTATTTGAAATTAATCTCGGCAGTAAGCCGTGACCAATTCGTCTGTATGCAACACCACGGATAATATTTTTTTCACAATACCGATGCCCAGAAATGGCGGATCTTTTAACATGGTGGCATCTGAACTGGGTAATGTGGTAGCATGTAGTATTACTATGGTAGTGGGGTTACCCTAGTTCCCATTGCCATTACAGCCAACTACTGGTAGGTCGACAAATACAATGTAAATTCCCCCTCTTTTTCAATCATTTTATTACATTTGTTCGGCGGACATGACTTATGTGTTTCCATATTTAACTAAATAAACCAGGGTTCATAAACTTTCCGAGTGTGTCACACAGAAAACAATACAACTGGGACTAGTACTGAAGTTTTCAAAAAACCTCCACCCACATCCTTTCGCTTTGAACTTTTAACTTTCAAAGTGACACCACTGATCCACATTTTTTCTTGTCGCCATCATCATTATCAAATAACTAAACATGAATAAGCCTTGGGGGTCTTAAATGAACTTATCAAATGTTCTAGATCCATATATAATATATATTCGATTCATAAATGAGCAAGGTTTCCTGCGGGATGAGAGCAAGCAACAATATTATCAAAAAACTATAGCCCAAATGAGTCACTCAAAACTTGACAACGAACATGAAGTTTTTGCGGAAAAAACATGAGAGTCTGTGGCTAACTTAATAATGAGTTGTACGAAACCTGAAAAGTGGTTTCACTGTTAACGTGTTTCCACGAATATAAAACCCGGTGTCATATTAATCTTGCACCTAGAAAAATCACCAGGATTTATTTTCAGAGTAGGGCTTATATGTTTTGGAAAAATCCAAAAAGATAAAAGAATGTCTTATGTTCTCATGTGAAAGAAAATAATTGTAGAAATCCATTATAAGTTATCATATTTATCATTTATTTACAACAGTGCATATGTTACATACAGTACTATAATAACCTTATATCGTATTTTTTACTACAGCTTATTTTCGGAAAAAGTCGGTCTAAACTATTATATTTCCTGTGGCCGAGAGATTAGCATGAAGGTTTTGGGGCCAGAGATAGCTGACTCGATGTCCACAGCTGTTGATTTTTTTTCAATCAAAAAGTGCATGACTAGATGCTCAATGGCTTAACAAGTAATTCTCTTGAAGAAAACTAATGGCAAATTTTCATGTTATTCTTTTTGGAGTGAACATTTTCAAACGGTATATATAATCTCCACTTTTGGAGTGAACAAAAACTATGGTCGGTTTGTCAAAAATGTAGTATCAAGTTTTGCGTTCCGCATACATTTATAACCCCTGAAAAAGTCACATTAATGCATTATATGTCACATTAATATGTGATAAGCGTAGATTTTTCGTGATATCTAACCTACTCGTATATGCATGAGTTAGAAAAAGACGTGTATAGTAAAAAAAAAACGACGTTGAATTCGTAATGTATAAAAAATCACCAATCATATTTGTTCAGCCTCGTATAAAATGAAAAGGGTGTGTTTGCAGTTGGACATGAAGCATTTTAACGGGAATTAACAATGAGAAAAAGAAGTCTTTGAAACAGTTTTTGAGCTTGTATTTTTAAGTATATTGAAATAAATATAATACATAACTTTTTTGATACTGGTTGTTGCAAACTGTGACCAAGTGAATACAAGAGTGCACGCTTTACGTTTATAAATGCAAGGCATGGATTCTAATTATACTGACTGTTAAACTGAAAATCAATGGTAGACACTTATAATATAATTCATATTAATGAATCACGATAATGATAAAAAACAATTGTCAGAGTGAAGTAAACTTTTAATCGCGGCCATTTTCGCCCATAGATCAGTATAATTACTAGGGTGAATGTAGATAATTACATTGATTCCAAATTTTTGGATTTCTTAGTTTTTCCGAGAGCTTTTAGGTTGAAAATATAAAATGTTCTGCCTTCTAATGTAGAACTATAATATTATAGTTGCAAGATGCTAATTACGTTCTCTGAGAATGTCGATTAAAAGGGGAAAAGCTTTTCAAATTAGTTTGACTATTTGTCAGACCGGTCTGCGTCTACAACGTCAGTTCTACAATGAAAACTTTTCTAGCTTTTATAAAATTGGCGACATCATACAGTAAGGAAAAAGTATTTTTTTCAAACAAAATTTTAATTTGAAAAGACACTTTTCACACTTTTGAACCTAAATTACTCCTCAAACACAACCTGGCACATCGAAGTGAAACTCAGTACGCCATGGTATCCGCCAAGCTAGCTGTTGCGGAAATATCGTGGGAGTTGGAGGGGAAAGCAAGATTTTGCAACTTCTATTTTTCAGAGCAGAGGCTTTTCTGCCCAACCTTTAAGTTTTCATGGTAAGCCCCAAATTCTCACTAACCACGTTTGACATTGGGTAACTGGTGGAACATACTGTCAGAATGAATGGAGAAGGGAAAAATAGTCTCCTATAAAAAATAGTTAGAAATAGAGCTTAACTGCTCACTCTATAAAAAAATGAACTTATCAAACCGTAATAAGCCTCAGAAATCAGAAGAGACAAAAAACCGTGTTACTATTTCACGAGGACTTTCGACAAATGTGTATTTTTATAAAACACAATGTTTTATTTAATATCAATCAATCGATGAAATATCTTTCTTTTTTTATACACGTCGTTTTTAACTTAATTGTCTGATATACATTGATAGAAATTCACTTTAAATTCAAAAATTTTGAAACCTGTCCACACCGAATGTAATTTGTTGGACTCACGTTTCAGTTTCAGTTTTTAAGCTACACACAGAGAGAGTGTTAATTTTTATTGATTGTCAATTTGAAAAAAAAATATTGTTTATTATCATCATCAAAGAACTTGGCCCAGTTGAGTTTCCTCGACTTTCTCAATGAAACCTTTTCAACCTTCACACCAAGAATATTTTCCCCATCTAGCCATTAGAACCGCAATCAACATTGCTTCTTCACTCAGTATTAAATATGATCTATTTCCACAAATAGGCAACTTTTTTTAGTAAATTATTACCGTATTATCTTTGAATTTTGATTAAATTTGTGTGGCATATGTGATTAGGATTATGCTTAGAGTAAAGACACCAAATATCTAACATACATATTGGACCACTTTCTCAAGAAATATTCGGCTTATAACGTATATATTGAATAATGCATTACTAATGAAAATAATAAACACGATGTTTATATTATAATAATTTATTTTCTCCGTAAGCAATGCAAATTTTAGGGATTCTGTTTTCGGTTATAAGTTTTGTTCGGGGAATGTCGCGAAAGCATAAACACCATCCTCTGTGTCTACAATATTTCATTTTGAAATTTTGAATATGCGAAATATGAACTTGAAAATTAGACGGCAGCTGTAGAATGTGCGTCCACAAAATGGCTATACCAATACACGTACGTGTGAGAAAAACTTATTTGACATACACACTGAAGCATTTCCAGAGCTGAACTGATGTTGGAAAATTTATCCTCCTAGTTAATCATTGGGTGTCATTCAAATATAACTTCAATGTGCAAATTCTTTATCTATTAAAAGAACTAATATCTGAGAAAGATATTACACAAAGCTTCTGAGCTTTGTTTGTCAAATTACGACTTTCAGTTTACATACAAACATTAATAAACCGAAAAATATTAATTAATATTTTCGACTGATGGTACTTGATGGAAATTGATTTTAAATTCT
>JAGVSQ010014334.1:0-10660 GCA_022683975.1 Rhyacophila evoluta
CTAACAGTGATCTCACATATGGAAGTTTAACAGTTTTAAATAATTCAGAATTTAATATTATTACATACTGTTGAGTCTTAAATTTCGTATTTCCCATTACAATACATGTTATGAAATGTATATTTAATACATACACATAGTGAAAACCTATTCCCCTTACTACAAATATATTAATTTGTGAAAGTCTTCAACTTTGTAAACCATTTCCTTGATTATAAAGAATTGTATCTACAATACTGTACAGTATTAGTAAAAGTGTCACCTCAAAATTTAATAAATGATCACATTGTCAGAGAAAAAATCAGCTCGATATAAAAACATCTCTTGTGATGTTTGGAATGATACACCAGTTGAGACCAGAAATAATACTAGTTCACCAATTATACATTGACAAATAGCCATAATAATTATTATGAAAAAATGCAAAATAAATTTAAAATCATTGGAATATGGTCATATTCCAATAAAATTAAACATTCAAAACAATATTTATAAAATTAATTTATCAAAACCTATTCTATACTTTGACTTATTAGAATATGAATACTTATTATAGTAACATTTAGGCCTTCATACCTTATCGTCTTTAATAGCCATCGCCAAAAGCATTTTTCCTGGGCCAGGAATACAGGCGATGGGATTTTCTTGTAGTCGAGTTTTGAAAACGTATATTTTGCCATCATAGCAGCCAACAAATAACAGTCCCTTGTATATTTTCAAGCAAACAGCTCCATTGCCGCCCTTATGAATTGTAACCAATTCCCCAGTCTACAATAAAAATTATAACAATAAAATAATAATGTTGCTTGAATAAAAATATTTTTATAAAGAGAAGTATGTGTCAGGCACAGGTACTGACATAAGTTTGGTTGATATGATCCATAGCTATCACTAGAACATTAAGTGTCATCAAAATGTATCTATCAATACATTTGACAGATTAAAAGGAAATCTGATTAAGGTATGTCTTCACATTGCGGAGGCATTACAGTAAGCCCCTCTATAATGCAGAGATAGGTGCCACGTTATTCGGGGTTATGTTATAGGAGATTATATGGCGCAAATGGGCGTATTCGTATTTCGGCTGATGTAATCTTTCGGCAACTTGCGGGCAGGGAAGATCAACGTGACATTTTATTAATTAGTTTTATAAAATGCGTTAAATATAGTAAAAACTATTCCGGGAATATGTTTTATTTCACAAAAAGATACATATTAATAAATTATTATTTAAATAAAAATAATAAATTATTTTTAACACAAGCAGTTTGATTTATACGGGCTGATATTTCCAATGGGAATCCTTTTTCGTATTTTATCTTTTATCTATGTCAATTCTAAGGAATTGAGAAAATTAATTTTAATACAAACACTTAATAATGTGTTAATGGTTAGTAATAACTGTCGATATGTAGGATTCAAGTAAATAATACTACTGATGTACCAATTTACTCCTCCATTTCGTCATTAGTTACTTTCATATAGTAGCAAGTTTAGAATTTGGACACAGGAAATTATTACTGGTAAATCAATAATGAATTATAATATTATTTTATAGTACTTACGACAAAATCAAAAACTTGAATATCATTTCCACTCGTGCCACAAATGACTGTTCCTGAATGGAATAGCAGGCTGTAAATGGTGGAATCTGGTCCATTGAATATTCTCAACAGCATGCCCGTGTTGGCATCTCTGACAGCAACTTTTTGGGAGCGTGATGCTATCAAAAGGACTTTTCTTGCTCCTTCTTTTATTGCGTGTAATGCAAGGATTGCATTTTCTGCAAACTCTGCTGAGGCATTCAGCAACAAAGTGTTTGTCTATAAAATATACATGATATGTAATTAAAAATATATCAGGACAGTCCGCTAGTTTGTGGGTATTTTCATCATGTGCAAGTTTTACTATGACTCATTATTTCATGGAAGAGCATACTTGTTACCAAGTTGTACCTTGTTTCGATTTGTACACTCAAGTAGTCAGTTTTGTGAAGATTAGAAGTAAATAAGAGATCTTAGAAAATGAATAATGTAACAAACGGCATATTCTATACTTTTTTTTAGATTTTTATATACCATGTTTGCTCCCAACGTGGAGCATATGGAACTTCACAGTGTGAAGATATCCACTCCGAAAGAGGAGTATATAGATCTCCACAATGTGAAGACGTCTTGACAGATTATTTTTCGTGAGAATTGTTTGTCAGGTAATTAATCAACCCAATGGGCATCCAGTTCTGCATTTTCGGATTTTAAAAATCCAACAACAGATGGGGATTCGAACCCGCATTTCCCGGATTGCTAGCGGGCGTGCTACCAACGATGCTACCGAGGAGACATACTGCAAATAAATTAGAGATTTTAATTGGGAGTTTTTGTCTCGTCCCTCTTACTAGTCAGATATTGCCAGTGATTATCATTTATTTCTAGCTATCAGATTGCTATTGTGTACATATACAAGTAACATCTCAGTTACTTGTGTATATAACATTTATAGTATAGCATGTATTAGGTAGTTATTGTTGACAATACTTTATTTAAAATACATTGGAAAATGATTTGTGATATATAGTAAGTATTGTTAAATAAATACCAATAATCAGCTGCTTAATAGAAGTGGGGTACGAAGGTTAAAGAAAAAAAAATTAAATTACCTGTAGATTGAATTGTGAAATAACACCAGTTCTCGTACCAACATAAATGGTATCCAAGGAATGATGCATGCTTTGAATTGGGCTTCCCACATAAATATCTGAGAATACTTTATCACCTGTCTATAGGGCATAATTGAATATTAATAAAAATAACCAATATGTTCCTACATGATTAGGGTATTTGTGTAACTGTTTGAACTCATCAATTCCCAGTAACATATTTCATCCATCCTTTGCAGTGGATATTCTAACTTAATTTAATGGTATGTTATGTGAATCTCAATCAGTGCCGTGCCGTGGGTAGAAGTTGCAAAAAGTTTTTTGAGTCATCTGTCTAAACATTTTCACTGATTTTCAACTTGCACATTTTTGTAAGTTCTTATATTTTTATAATAAACTTGCGGTAATTATGCAAATATATTGCACGTGGAAAATACTGGCAATTTTCTTTAATTTGTTTAAAATAAAAAAAATAATACATATAAGCACAATAATAAGAGGATTTCACTGAAGTTTTACTCTTTCAGGTAACATAATAGGTAATTTATTCATCTGTAAAAAAAATTAAGATACATAAACCATTTTTTCCCCTATTAATCTGCAAATAAATGTTGATCTCATTAGAGATTTTATAGATTAATAGTATTAACTCACCTCAATATTGAAACACCTCAAGTAGGAATCTAATGATCCAGTATATACAACATTTTGACTTTTCTGTTTAATCATACATAAACATGTAACAGCTAGTTCTGATACATTAAATGTTCTTATGAGAGATTTATCATTCATAGAATAATAATAAACATTTCCATCCAAAGATGCCGCAAGGAATTTATTGTTGACACACTGCAAACAAAAACGTGCCTCGTATTAGGTAAAGCTTGATAATAAACAGGACAGGTTATACAATGAATTAACATTTAGTTGGTAAAACACCATTTTACAATGGTTAAACAATCAATTCCTGAGAATCACCCATTAATAATGTGTTGTGAGGGATTTTCGTAGGGAGAAATACTTATTTTCACAAAAATATAATTGTTCAAATTGTAGTTTGGTAGTACTAAATAATGTTTTTTTTTGAAAAGGAATTGTAATATTTTGTAAATTAAATTAAATTGCCAATGTTATATTTTAATAAAATATTGATGTTTGGTTACCTCTATGGCAATGATGGAATCTTTGTGATCAGTAAAATTGATACGATCACTCGGTTCAACGTCATCAAGATCTATTGATTCAATATATTGTTTGATTTCAATGCAGTCTTCACTTCTTGCAGGTGATACTTTGCCTGTATTTATCGGTAAATGATCTGTTTCTTCATCAATAATCACAGTTTCATTTGCATATACCTCCAAATTATCACAGCTGCTAATATTATCAAAAATAAGAGAGTCCCAATTATTTATGATGTCCAAAGTATCGCTCGCACCAATCACTCCAATTACGTTTGAAACATCAAGCTCATCTGATGATTTATTTGCTGCATTGTTTACTTGGTATATCGAGATTGGGAAGTCTTTATCGTGATCTTTAAACCGTATAGTTGATACGTCTTTTAAGTCTGTGTGAAAAGCAGACAATCCTTCCATAACAAGCCGATGTGAATTATCGATGAGAGGAATATTTATGCGGTCTAATACAACAGAGCACTCCTTGATATTGAATTCGTGCCAACTGATTTGACGATCATTTTCCTGTATATAATCGCTTGTTGTATTATTTGTAGAAGATCGCTTTCTTGAAGGATAATTACTCCGTTTATCTCCAGTAGTTTCTATATTTGCAGGTTTTTCTATGATAGATAAATCTAAATCAGATCCGTCATCAGAATCATCCAGCTGTGATATTAGTGAGCACAGTGGACTATTTTTGTTCACTTCTTTATCTATTGTCTTCAGAATAATTTTTTTGTCATATCCTGATGATTGATTATGTGACTTAACTTCCATCTTATTATTTTTATTCAGTAATCGATTGTTTGCTCCGACTCGAATAGGTTTAGTTTTTTCTTTGTGTTGTAAAATGTTTGATTTTGAGCCGAAAGAATATTTCTTTTCCTGAGAAACTACTTCTGATCTATTTACAGGTTTGGTTTTGCTGTTGTATCGCTGTGGAGTATCACAAATTTGGGAAATATTTTTGTTCATTATAGCCGTCACTTTAGGTGTACTTTGCTTGGGGGCTCTAGTTTTGTCAGAGTTAACATTCAGAGATATATCTTTACTTGACAACCTTAGAGATTCATTTGGTTCAAACTTGTGTTTTTTACTATTTGTAATCTTGTTACTGTCGCTAGATTTACTAGTTACAAGTTTACTATCTTCCACATAAGACTTTGATTCACTCGTGGTCCGGCTACGTTTGCCTGAGTTTTTTCTTTCCTTGGTGTTAATATTCTGCAAATCACAATCAATTGTTTCCAATAGGCTTGTAAAGGATTTTTGCTGTTTCTTTTTTTGCCCCAAAATATTAATCGTATTAGTTAACAATGTGGTTGGTCGGGCTTTATTATAATTACAAGTATCCTCTTCTCGTATACATTTAGCAGTTCTTGTTTTTTCTTGGACTACAAATTTTATTGAAGTGCTTGAATTTGAGTTACTTTTTTCCAAATCTATAGAAACCGGTGTACTTGATCCATCGCCAGTAGATTGGATTTCTGTATTATTATTTTCAAGGATATCATTATTTTGAAAATTAGTTTCTTCAATTGAGGATTTTATTAATAATTGATCTCCATCAGTAGAAATCGTATCAATATTTTTTACATCAAATGCTTCATCGAATGTAACAAAATCACCCTCAAGCGACATTGGAAAGTCTAGAGTTTCAAGGCATATATTATCAATATCTCCATAATCCTCGAAAGCTGCCAGGTAATCATCATCACAAACAGATAAATGACTTTTTTCAATTTCATGTGTAGCTGACCCATCTTCGGGTTGGATTGAGCTGATTGGATCATCAGTTTTAGATTTGTCAAGATTTTCTTGAGTTCTACGTGTACTCCTCACTATACTTAAAGATACTAATTGCGAGGCATTAGGATCATTCAAATCTTTAACCTCCTGCAATTCATTTAATTTCTTCCTTGAATTATTCACAGACTGAGAAGTTATTAGCATCTTGCCCCCTTTACTTTTGTATAAAGATTCATCTACCCCAGTAATGATTTTCTTTTTATTAAATTTTGGGACTGCTTTAAAATGTATCTTACTATTTTCAGGCAGCCTGGAGGATTTTCCCTTAACAGATATTTTTTTGTGTGAATCAACCTTGGAGGTTTTCTGACTTTTTGTGGATGGCTTATTATTGTTACTAGAATTAGATGTTTCTAGCCTGAGTACTTTTTTCAATTTCGCATCATATTTTGTATTTGAATTTGAATTTTCTAACTTATTATAAAGCTTAAATTTTTCTTGAATCAATAATTGGATTTTTCGATCTATAAGTTTCATCTGCTCTAATAATGATGGAGATTTGGAGAAAGCTGTGGCATTGTTTTCTTCATTTTCTTGAGAACTTTGAGACATTTTATTAAGACTTACAACTTCTTGTGTTGGTAAAACAGTCTGATGGATAGAATCTGCTTTTTGTGCTGAGATACAGGAATCAGTTTGAGTGCCTTTTCCTATTTGTTTGATATTGCTTTTAATATAAGGACCTCTGTTGCGGCCATAATCTTTTAAAGCAGAATTTTGACAAGAGCATGTTGTAATATTTGCACTACTATATTGTGTTCCTTTAGATTTTGAATGTATTAAAGATTCATAGACTTGAGATGATGCATCAATCTTTCCCACATTGTAACATTGTGTTCCTTTTGATTTTAAGACATATTGAATTGTTTGGCAGCTAGATGACTTTGATAATTGGGTAATCTCAGTCACATCAAGAGATTCCTCTGTGTCTTTGGCATTTGTTACCTCAATAGGAAAACTTGTATCTTCGCTCTGAGTTTCGACTATTTTGTGAGAATCATTGCTATTTTTATTTTTTTGGTGATTATTATCATTAGACGATAAATTAGGAGACAAAATTATATTTTCATTACTTATAGTTCTTTTTCTTTTAGCAGTATTTTCAGGTAGTTTTTGAGTATTAGGTATATATATGGTTGGAATCTTATTTGGGGAAAATTCTTTCACGTTTATTTCAGAAGATTTATTGACTAAGGGAATTTCATCTACTTTTTTAGTCGGTGACTGTCCATTCCCCGGTTCATCCGAAGTATCCAAGCTAGAAGTTGATACCTTATCCATTTCGGGGCTGACATTTTGGCAATCAACAGAGTTTGTGCAAATGTTATTTGATTTTAGAGTCAGGGAACCTTCTCCCAAATCCTCAAATGTTTGATGTGAGTTTCCTACAATTCTCTCATCAGAAGATTTAGCCTTGTCACTACTAGACCTGCTGGCATAACCGAGGCTAGGTTTAAGTTGCATATTTTGGTTGCGCGCATCATTTGAATGATGATAATTCTCAAAATTATTACTGTCATATATTTTAGAATTATTGTAAAAATCATTTTTTAAATTAATTGAATCTTGAGATTTTTCATTCCTGTCTATTGAATTGGCTAAATGATCCTGACTATTAGTTTGAACACTGTGGTAAGCGGAATGGCCAACATTGTCATAGTGATAAAAAGCATTATTGCAAGGTCGGTCAGAATAGTCATCTTGAGGATTGCATGCAGTTGCACTCTGATGTCGTATCTCTGTTTTCAAATTTGATAATTCTGAACAGACAGGAGCATTGGAAGGAAAAGTGGTGTAATTTGAAAAACTATCAGGCCTATTTCTAGGGTCTCTCGCACGATAATCTTGATTCTGAGAATCGTTCCACACAAATTGGTCTCTTGAAAATTCATCGGGTGCACTTTCTGTGTTATAATTGGAGTAGTTGTTGTCAGATTCTTGACAAAAATTATTACTATTATCATCTGAGGGAGATTCTGCAGATTGAATTAAAAGATAATCTTTCCATGTTTTCGTTGGTTCATCTTCTGATTTGAAATGGAAATCCGTAAAGATATTATTACCTTTAAAGATACTTGATTGTATTTCATTGTTTATATGTAGCAAAAATGTATCATCATCTTTTCTAGCTTCATCGAAACAGCGTTGCTTATTGGCACTGTTCTGTATTGATTCTTCAGAGACAGGTTCATGAATATCATCATTGAAACTTCTAGCAGATAAATCATCATTCACGGGACCCATCAGATCTTCTTGTAAAACTTTACTCAGCTCGGCTATCACTTGAGGATCCATATTTGATAATTCAACTGATGCGTCTGTATCGAGCATAGTTCCCAGATGGCCCATAAAAGCGTCTTGCACAATTTTTTCTCCCTGCAATGAATCGGCGGATGTATCATAATGCTGTAGCGATTTCTCAGCTACAGCCCGCAACTGTTGACTGAGGGTATTTCTAGTCTCTTTTATCAAACTTTGAAGAGCAAAATCATACTTATTGGCACAGTCAGGGTGACTTAGGACCTTTCGCAAATCATTTTTATTCATTTTAAATAATTGTTGTAAAATTTTTCTACGCATCATCTGAGATTTCTTTTGCAAAAGATTGGGTGGCGCGACAGATTGATTAGAACTCTTTAATTTGACCGAAAGACTTGCTCGTCTCTCTATTTTTTTAATGGTAGAGGTCTTTGGTAGCATTCTGGTATGTTCGATTCGTCTTTTTTCAGAAGATTTCAATAAGTCCATATTATTTATTTGCAGATCTTCAGTAGAGGTACTCTCTTTTGAAGTCATATTTGCCTGTCGGGCACTCAGTTTTTTTTTCACAGAATCAATAGTGTCATGTAAGTTTTGATCATATGGAGGTTCGTATGGCTTTGTTGGATTTTGTTCACTGTCCTGATTGAAATCTTGATAATTTTTCATTTGAGGGTAAAATTTTGAAACGTTTTCGAATTCATTTTGACGATTCCAAGAAAATCGCATGGGCCTTGGAAACGGCATAGATCTAAAATTGTTGCGATTGAAGCCACTGCCATATTGATTGTTAGAATTATGCATCCATCGTGGGTTTTGTCCTCGGAATGAGGATTCAGGTCGCCATTGCCGAGGATTTGGAGGCCTGGAAAAATAATTTTCATGCAAATTAAAAAATATAAAATATTTTTGAAAAACTTAAAATGGCTTAAGTCAATTAATTATGTTTAGTCACAAAACTTTTTCAAAATACATGATTCAGTTGGTAGCACTACTCTCACATATCCTTGAATAGTTTGACGTTTCAGGTAGCACATGCGCACAACGCAGAACCTTTACCAGTTGTTACCAACAGGTTGGGTGTGCAACTTGCCGTTGCACAAGATTTTTGGAATGCTCACTTTTACACACAAAGAAAAGATAAATGATGAACACTTTATATTTTGCAGACAGATAAGTGCAGGAATAAAAAATGTTATGTTTTGTTTGTGTTTATTACCGATAAGATTGTCACTTTTTCACCATGTCCACCTTAATAATAAATAAATTACAAAGTACCAAATTATATACTACATAATTTTTTACATACTTTATTATTCATACATTTACCGATCCACAAAATATAAAGTGTTTTCAGACGATGTGGCATTTCTGTAACCAATAGAACAAAGAGCATATTATTGATGATAAAGTTTTCATCATATGTCCATTGTTTGCACAGAGTGAGCATTTAAAAAATTGACGCAGACTTAGCGCAACCTGTCGGGATTGCGTTGTGAACATGCGCAGTTGAAACATCAAACTAGTGTATATGCAAATAGTGCTTCCAACTTACTGTCAACTTAATCATGTATTTGCGAACAATTCTGTGACTAACTTTATAAGTATCACTCAGCTAGGAAATATCCCATTAGTTATTGTTTCATAATGATCACACTTTACATGTCATCTAAATTTAATATTATGTAAACAAACTATTTTTACAGTAGTAATATGGTGTGCCTGTGCTTTGTGCTGCTGACTTCAGGCATATTATCCTGAAACGTCACAGTCCGTGGCAGCAATTGTTCACTTAAGCCCAAAATATTAATGTGAACACTGCAAAGGAATAAACAATGTGACACCTATTTTCTAATCTGTAATTATTCTAAGATTATAGTACTTAGAGTACCTGTATTACTGACTATTAAGTGAAAAAATATTATGGTGAAAATTAATGAAATTGAATTATTGGAACCTTGTATTGTATCCATGAAATTCATGACGGGGTATATTGGAGGCAAAGCGTGGATTATGCATTTGGTTCCATGTCTCTTGGCCACCATTATTTCTCCGATGATTTTCACGACATGAGTTCATTGTAATGCTACAAACAAACAAACGAAACGTTTTGGTTCACCACAGTATCCGGGCTATTTTGGGTAATCATTCATTGATTTATCCTGATCAAGTGTCATCTTACAATTTCTGTGTTTAATAAAATAGGACAATCACAACAAACGTCAACTGAAATCCTTAAGTGTTGCAAGAAGTTAAAAGTATAATAAAACAAAAAAACACATGTTTTCAGAAAATATTTTGACGTTGAGTGATAATAACTAAAATTTATAATATTCTAAAATTTAAATCTCATTTACTTTTGTGTTTATGCAGTTTATTAAATTTGTGTGAATCACTGAATTTTATTTTGATAAATTTATTGTTATTATATTATTATAATTAGCATAAGAATGGATTTTACTACAAAACTGCGCCCCCTTGCTTTCTCTGACACATTGGAAACTTTTAGATTTTTGATCAAGATCACAATGCGTAATCTAACATTTTGTTTTTCTGTGCGTCTGACGCCACTGCATGAACTGCTCCACGGTAGATACGTCGCTAATAATTATCAAATGATATGCGGAGAATCAATATTCCCAAGCACAGTGTGAAGCTATTTAACCTTTCAAACGCCACGGCGTGCAGGCACGCAAATTTGATCTAACCACCAATGCCACGGCGTGCAGGCACGCAAACGCTACTACGAATTTAT
>JAGVSQ010014335.1:0-10660 GCA_022683975.1 Rhyacophila evoluta
ACAGTGATCTCACATATGGAAGTTTACCAGTTTTAAATAATTCAGAATATAATTTTTTGACACAATGTTGGTCGCCCAGTTTTGTTTTGTAAGTTTTACTTTGCATTTTATTTAAGAAATAAATATATACGACAATATTACGTTCGTTTAAATATACAGTTTTTTTCGGTACCATGGTCTTCCGATTGAGTTTCGTATGTTTTGTTTAGATCGTGAACTGTGATATGTAAAGTATACGCGTATAAATAGCCGTAATAATGTTAGGTCATAGGTATGCGAATTTGCTTAACAAAACTGACTTAATCTATCATTATCTGCATACAACGAAAGGTCAAAACATATTAATTTATCCGCAAAGTCATAGGTTTTTGCTAATCAGTAAATTGGATTACGAAAGGTACGTTATAAAATTAAACAATAAATTATCTAATATACCTACCTAAAAATAGTTGATGTGGATTTCTGGGTGTGTTCATTTCGATTTAGTTTATTGGCAGGCGTGACTGGGTTGTTATGGTCTCGATAAAAAGAGATCTTTATTAAACTACGCATTTTTTCAACTTATAAATAATGGAAACGTAAACTTTGGTTCATTTAAACCTTCAATGTATACCATTAGCTTACACGATGACAGCTTCATTTTAGCCGTTTCCTGTAGCGTAAAAAGTTATTGGTTTTTCGGTTTATTCCTGAGAAACATAATCAGTAAAGTAACCACAAATCCAAAAAATACGTTTATCCTGAAAATAATTTTAATTAATTGTATTTTATTTTTCAAATCTAACGAGTTAAAATCTTCACTTCTATATTTCGAATGATTTTGCCTAAAATTATAACTGATTGGGAGTTTTTAATCGGGTACTTAAAATCTAAAAATGCAACAATGAATGCCCATTGGGTTGACCAATTGTTTGACAAACGATTTTCGTGAAAAATAAGCCGTCAAGACTTCTTCACATTATGGAGGTTCAAATACTCCAATTTTAGCGTGGATTTCTTCACACTGTGTAGATCCATATGCTCCACTTTGGGAGGAAATATGGTTAAAAAATAATAATCTGGATATTATAATACGAGTAGTTTCTGCTTGTTAATTTGTAATTATTAAATGCAGAATATGGATTCAAATCGATAAAGTAATTGATTGACTAAATTGTCTTGAAAAATAGTTGAATTTGTCAAAATGCATTTTCGTAATAGGAAAGTTCATATTCTCCACATGCATCAAAATGGATATAATTGTGTTTATGTAGGTACTCATATTTATACATATATTATTAACTATTATAATATTTTATTATCTGGTTAATATTAAATTGCCTAGAATCTAGTCAAGTAAGCAAGCGAGTGTTAAAAGTTACTGCTAAAACCGCAAAGATGCATATATTTAACTAAAAATGTGATATAAATTATTGGATACTCAATGCGTCAAATGAATACAGATAATCCGTATTGAAACAATCTGTGAAGATATGTCTTCACATCACGGGAATGGTTCATATTAAGAGAGGGTATAGTTATTTATTTAAGTTATAAATTTCATGCAAATATTATGTAAATGTTTCTTGGGTTAGCACCGGATTTAATACCGGTAGCTTAAAATAAATTCATACACGAGCTTTTTCTATCCTATTTTGAATACATAACGGCAGGAGTAAATTTACAAAACAGTTGCCATTAGATTCCCTATTGTTATCAGAATAAATCGACCGTAGTGTTATGACAAAAGCGCTATGGATTACGGTTGTCACAATCTTGTTAAATACCAGTAATAC
This sequence comes from Rhyacophila evoluta, assembly GCA_022683975.1. Classification (NCBI taxonomy): domain Eukaryota; kingdom Metazoa; phylum Arthropoda; class Insecta; order Trichoptera; family Rhyacophilidae; genus Rhyacophila; species Rhyacophila evoluta. Next base: position 1,776 of record JAGVSQ010014335.1, read on the forward strand.
AAACCAATTAAATAACACTTTGCTCCGGGTCTGTAATATTTATTTTTGGTTCAACAAAGCACCCCTATTCACGCAAATATCTGTGCCAAGGCTGCTTTGGTAACTATTATAAAATACAAGGTTATTTTACGTCACAAACAGAAGAATACAATAATAATACACACCAATTTATAATCTGCACAGACGTATAAACACATTACCGCAAGGCGTTGATGGCTTTTAAAACAAAGGTTAAATTAGTCTTAATGGGTTGTTTGAATTTTACGCCTTTACCAATGTATCAATCATTTTCTCATATAATATAAAAAAAACTTTTTTACTGCCTACATGCAATCGTTCGCCGGGTGTCAAAACGTCTAGTAGCTTAACTTGGCGTGGCAGCTATATGCTCCATATCAGGAGCGGATATTACAGAAGAAGAAGAAAAAGAAAAAGTAGTATTAGAGATCACGGTTTCGACTTGTTAAATACCCAACATAACTGTGATTTTTGGAAACAGAATTCTAATCATATACTACAGGAATGTTTGAGAATACTACCCATCCAAATGCCATCCAACCTGGAACAAAAGCGAATTTAATTCATCTCCCCGTTAGTCTAGAGATTAAAGAGTATCTGAGGAATACGGATTAAATCTCCACAACTGTCGAACGTTAAAAAATCCAAAAATGCAGGACTGGATGTCCATCGGGTTGAAAATTTTTGACAACAAATATTCGTAAAAATTATTTGTGAAAATTCATATTGTGGAAAACGATATTTTTCACCTTAGAGCGGACATCTTTGGACTGTGTAGATTCATATGCTCCACTTTCAGAGCAAATATGATACAAAAAGACTGCGGCCAAACAAGGCTCTTAAAATACATGTCTACTTTTCATTTGATTTATTTATAACTTCCACTGACGTAAGTGCATGATATCATAAGCCTTAAAACACGTTGAATAAAAAATATTGCTTCTTGATATGAGAGCTCTAGGATACGCCTAAATAATACCACGTGTAAGGAGAGGGCGTGTGGATATTGGGTAATTATACCTGTCACCACTTGATTGAGAATATATTTTTTTTTTATAAGTGAAGTTGTTAGTATTAGACTTGAAAATACCTGAACTAGGTATAATGGTTTAGGATAGGAGTACAATCACGTTTATTTCGTTCGTTATAACTTCACGGATAATTTGATAATTAGGTTTTTTAGTGAACTTAATTTTAATCTGATGAAAGCTGAAATTAGGTATATCGATTTTTATTATGTCTACGACAATTACCGAATTAATGACACGACATAATCATCGGAGAAAAATAAAATACGTTTTTATATGCTGTACGGTATCGCACGTGTCGTCTAGGTCTAGACAAATAACTCATTGACATGTATTTCTCTTATGTTTACAAGGTTTATGTAGAGCGGTGACATGTCTGCATATTAATTCTATAAAGCTCAATAACCAAACGCTTGGAATGAAACATTTACCATTAAAAAAATTATTCTCTTGTGGAAACACATACTAAAAGATGTTGAAAAAAATACTAATAGTTTTGCAGTAAGTTTTCCAATATTTAATTATCTCATTTCATTATTAAGATTTGTATTTCATAACATGTATTATAAACATAATTGATACATTTAAAAGCGTTACATGTATCTAAAAAACTCATTATTGTATACCATATCACTGATAAATAAATTTAATATAATTATAATTTAATAATAAACATTAATTTTGATTTTAATTTCCTAATCGACGAAGATATAATTATTATTGTTACAAATACTTTGATTGACAAACTATTAGGCTAGGCTAGTGGTAAACATAAAAATAAATAAAGTAGAACTCGATGTATCTGGATTTTTTTCTTAGAGCTTTCTTTTTAAATACGTCGTCTGTAAATCGATCAAGTCATTTCATTCAAATACATCTATGCATTAAAGTATTAGTATTGGTTTAAGTAGCGAAAAACAACAAAAAAACTATTCATATTTTACGATAGATTCGAAAATATATATGTTAACAGTTTCACTACTAAATTTTAGAAATATGTATTATATGTAAATTAGAGGATGAAAAAGTACATAGTACAACGTCTACCTTAAAATTCGTGTAATTTTTTTTCCCTAGAAGTCATATAAATAAACATATTTTATGTATGAACCATATTTTTTAACATGTCTACCCCGGAAGTGGTGCATATCTACACATTGTGAAGATGTCGTCTTCAAAGTGGAATAGATGGATGACATTAGATGTCTTGGCAGATTATTTTTCACGAGAATTGGTTGTCAGACAATGCTCAATCTAACGAGCATCCAGTCCTTCATTTTTGATTTTTTTTAAGTCCAGCAGATGTGGGGATCAAATCCACATTCCTCTGATGTGAAACACCACGCTTATCTCTCGGCTACGGAGAGACATGTATTATAAATTCAGTAATATGTAAATGGAAAACTGTTTCTGAAATGTGATTGTAAAATATTCATCGTGCTGCCAATTTTTTTATTATTTTAAAATAAGAGCTTAATGTTATAACCATCTTCTAAAGCCAGCCTAAATACAGGTTAAAATAATAGCGGTACCAAAGCCATTTCCGCTTCGGTGTAATTTTTATACCTTTAATATTATTTGAATTCGACCTCTTTGTGGTCAATCGGACGCCGGAAATTGGTCAGTTGTACAGATGCGTAATTAGATAACGAATAATTCCTAATAACATGAGACCGTTTCGTGTATTTTTAGGTTACCCTTATGATTTTAAAACATTTACAGGTATAAATTTCCAGTTTATTTCACTTTCGATATACTATATAATATGCGTACAGAAGAGATGTGAATTTGTGTGCTGTGCGTCCAACATTTCCACTAACTGTGGAAAGGTCAAGCCTGAAAACAGCTCCGTTGATGTTGCTTTTCATAATCACACCATTATTTTTTTTGAATTACATACAGAAAAATAATGAGATTTTATTATTCATGTCATTAACATTTCTAAATTACCATCAAACTATTATTCTAATAGTCAAAGAATAATTGAAAATACATCCGATTGCTTCAAAAAAACCGTGCAAAAATGGTAGTTAAGCTTAATCCAAACCATAATTAATTATTAAATAGTTATCATTTATGTATTACTGACAGATTTTATATTGCATATCAAATATAATGTAGTCATTCAGAGTCACTATTACACAAAAAAGTGACTGTTTACTGTAGAATTTGTGATGCATTACAGTAAATTTTCTCCATGTTTGTCTTTTTCTAGTTCATCTACAATATATTCAAACGTTCACTGGGTATAATATGATTTGAATTGTAAAATTATGCCTTGACTAAATGATATTTAAAGCCGCGCTTAAGTAAAAATTAGCATGATTTTTTTTTTCTTGGACCGTGTTATTTGAAAACCGTGTACAACGAGAATTAAATGTATATGGAATGATATATAAGTTTATATCGTCGTCCAAATTTGACAATAGCGCTTTTGTAAAAATAAGATATTCTAGCAATCTTATACTTTTGAATTTTATCTAGGAAAACGTTAACAAGTTTCTAGCTTTATTTTACAAATTAAAACTGAATAATTTAAGAATTACGAGTAACCAAAAGCCAAGCATTTGTGTTAAGGGCAAAGTCATGTCAAACGCCCACATTAGATGGTAAGTTTAGGATAGTTATACTAAAGTTTAAGACAATTTTTATTCCTATATAAGTTTATAATGTATAAAGTATTTAAACACCAAGCAGTATCACCAAGGTTGTGTCACCCGTCAATCAGTTATACCGTCATATTTTAATTATTTTGATTTCATCGTGTAAATAATACCTGAAAATATTTCAAGATACTGAAATTCGACTAATCAGAAGAAAAGTAGAATTAAAATTCTTATGAGGTATCGAGGCACGTATCTCAGACAGTTTAAGCATATAATACAGAGCTGTCTTATCTCTGAGTTAAGAAATACTAGCCGGAGTCTAAATCTGGCAATTAAAGTGGATTCGAAATAATATTAGCAACCGTGATTTGGTTCTACTTTACTTTCTAGATTACTGGAATTACTATTTTATAGAAGTATTAAATGTTGAATATTAGTCTCTATAAAAATTAAAAAATATATTATTTATTGTGCGCTGTTTACTTTTGAATCGTCAGTAATGGGGTAAATGATATTGCGGATGTCCATATATAATGCATACTCTATTTCTGGAGTAGTCACTTTCACAGTGTTCCAATTTTCAAGCGGATATGGTAAAATAAGCCGATATTTATGACCTATTTTGTAATGGATTCATTAAAAAAAAAAACATTTTTACTTTGTTGTGAGTTTTCCATGATATTCAAAATAATATCCTCAATCTATGGAACATTAAGTGGGAAAAAATACATTTTCCCTTCCTGCTTTTAAATTGAAAGCAATTTTTGAATTTATGAAAAATGTAATTTATGTAAAAATTAATCTCCCAATAATTAATTAAGAAATTTAATTAAGAACTGACATTTATTTCTTCGGTGTGTACGGATTTCGGCTCCAAAATAATTATTCGAAATATTTCCAAGTTAGTATATCCGCCTCGCAAAGTGCGCTGTCAGAAAAGGCTGCGAAGCCTTCAGCGAGGCTTCGACGGACGAGCAAGGCATGGCGGGTTTTGATTGATTGAAGATCAATAAAGAAGATTAGCCGAACCGCCCGCCCTCCGCCCGGTACTAATGCGCCGAATGCGGATATTAGTGTAATCAATGTTGGGCCGAGATAAAATAAGGTCCGGAATTAGGAATTACACGCGCACTGTGTCCGCGATTCGGTACTGTAATTTCGTAGTCCGACTTCTAAAGTGACTTAAATCACAGCTTAGGTCATTGGACGTATACAGAGAAAAACGATGCAACTGATACTTTTATGAAACAGATATGCGTAGTAATAGTTGAGAATGTATTCATACAATATATGATTAATATTTTTAAATGATGGTGCTTGATGGAAACTAAAATTTTAAATCAATTTCCATCAAGCACCATCAGTCGAAAATATTAATTATATGAAGTTTATTACTTATCATTTATTTTTAACTAATCAACTACTTATAATTTTACTGAGAATGTATAAATAAATGAGAAAAGTATGCGAATGTGAAGAGATTTAAGTACACAACTAATGCGCCAAAGGTGTATCTACATGAAATTATAAACCGACTGCGGAAGATAAAATAAGTGGAATTATATGCATAATTAAAACACTTAAAGTGATTAAATATAGTTTAAATATACAACCTTATTTGTATAATTAAACTACGCAAGTTGTATGATACACCTTCTTTTTTATGACAAGTATCACTACCAAACGAGTTGGTGCAAGGTATAGAAAGAAATACGTGACGTAAAAATTTGATCATTTTATGAGGTCATAAACCAACCTAAATTGAAAGTGTTAAAATAAATCATCTCGTTTCATTATTCATATAAATTCCTTTTTTATATATAGATGTAAATAAAAAAAAACTAACGCTTCTAAATATTTAAAAAGAAAACTTAAGAGAAACATCCAAAGATACATGATGGACTGATCATGCAATGGGATACACAATATGTTGAGAATCAATTCTCGTGAAAAAAAATCTGTCAACATAAGTCTTGATAATGTCAAAATCTATGTACATACTCTATTTTTGGAGTGGTCACATGGAAATTGTTAAGTACCATATGCTCTACTTTTGGAGTGGATGTGGTGAAAAAAAAAACGATTTTTCTTCTAAAAAATGTATATCGAAGATATACGATACAAAATTGCAATTCAAAACGTATTTTCTGGATATATTTTATAAAAAAATAAGGTATAAAAAATCTATTAAAAATATTTTCCCTATTTTCAGCTACGTCTTTCTGTAAGACGAGAGAAGATTTGCGACCCTTTCAGTGGGCGTGGTTTAGTTGTGACCTTTGAGATTTTTATTTATTTTTTATGACATATACCCAAGCTCCGAACATCAATTTAATTTTGTTCTGTGCGATGCCCCGATAGTTACATTGTCTTCTGAATGATAGATATCTGACAACAGTATTATCATCAGCCATCAAATATCCGGTCAATATGTTATTAGTAATATTTTTTAAAAGATTTACTATTACGGATTTATTTTTGCGACGAAAAGCAGACATAGATAAAGTTTGATTGACATAGATTTTACGTTGATAAAATGCAGTAAATTTAAATGATAATATACGTTTATTTTGTTTTTTTTTTCATCTTTCATAACCAAATAAGAACAGATGAAACATTCTTTATTTATATTTTTCATATTATCTCGAGATTTTTATCACCATTTGTGAACTTTTAAAATTTTTATGCGTTGTTAAATTATCTACGTTTTCATAATTTAATTTCAACACTTACTAATTACGGGAAACATACATTTTAACTCTACTTTTGTTATGGTAACATGACAGTTCATTTTGGGACACTTTTTGCACACAGAATGGTGAAACTCAAAACTATACGAGATAAAAGGCAAATACAACCTATCCAGTGGATATATTTTGACAATATTTCTTTATGGTTTTAAAGCATGGTAATTAATAAAGACTAAAAGTTACTTTTTTCTAAGCTGATGTTTCGAACAGATGTTTACGTCAAATTCAGGGAATATGGTGGAATGACCTTATTTACAAAGGAGAGAATAAAAAACTAATTAATCAACCACTCATTACTATTACAGATAAGCTATGATGATGGATCTGAATCGGTCACGTGTTGTGGATGCCCTACGAGAGCCTCAAACTGAACTACCAATTTTTAAGTAATTTGGATTTTGACCTACGAGAAAGCTGACAAATGGTGTCTACAGAATGTGTTTGATGGATCTACGAGCTGCATGACCAAATTCAAGAATGCTTAGTAACAAAAAAAAGCGTCGTGTAGTTTTACAAAAACTTAATCGCAAAATATTGACACTAAAAATAATGGGTTTCATTTAAATAGTAGTATACTTGTAGCTAGTGAAGTATTATTAAAGCGTATGATGTAATAGTTTAATAACTATTAAGAAACGTATTTTCTTGAAATCATGGGATTTGCAAATCAAATGATTTATTAAAATAAAATACCAATTGATAACTTTATTAAAAAGTTTTCTGTAAATGTTTGACATATACTGTAAAATAAATTCTAAAATCACATCAATCTCAACCACGTGAAATACATACACTTATATTATGGTAGATTTCGTTAAAATTCATTTATTTATTTATTGAAATATTTTTTAGCTTTTAGAATATTTTATCGGTCTTAGAAATTGTTCAGTGATGATTTTAAAGTATGACTTAATAAACATAATACAAACAGTAATAAACTAATTACAATGTAGTGTTCATTTATAATATGATCAACACGACAACTATTTATCGTATATTTCATATGTTTCTGGTACACTTTGAGATATGAAAAGTCTTCAGGCGAATACTTAATAATTACTTAGTAATTACTATCATAATAAAATTGTGAAATATCACACATATCGTTTAAAAATAAGTGCCCTAATAACAAGAGCATAGTTAGCGGTCGGAATCCGAATACAGGCAGACAAAGTCACCTCTCCCGGATTAAAAAAAAGTTTTTTTCAAATACTAGTCGAGGGCTTAAGAGCCTTTTAAACATGATTGATTATTGTGCTTGCGTATTTCAGTGAGAAAAAACTATATGAGAGCTCTATTAAAATATTTTTCGAGGTTTTAAACGTTTTTGCTTGTCAATATTAAATATGATACGCATTTGGAAAATTACTCGCGAGAACATTTAATTGTGTATGAGTGATCGATAGATATTAAATTTACAGCTATACTGTCGCGCAATTATGAATATTGTAAAATGTTTTTGCATATTCATACATCTCGCACAACTATTATCAAATGTATATTTTTTATTTATACTTCAAGAAATATAATGTACACTGATGATACATTATTTATATAAAATTTTAACTTATTAATTAAGCTGATTGATAGTTGGACAATAGCTAAACGTATTGGAAATTTATGTATTATACTGAATATATCTATTTATCAATTAACAGGCTACAACCTTCAAGTTTCATTATATAATTGCATACATATCAAAATAAATTAGTGTGCAAGGCATTTATTAGGTAAACGGCTTTAGATGTGTCATATATTATACTTATATTTATATGAGGTATAAAGTTTTATTTTGTAATATATTTCACCATTCAGAAAAATATTATTTATTACTCGAGACGTAAAATCTTGTATTGAAGAAAAGGAAGATTCGTGGCCTCATTTTTCTATCCGGCTAGTAAAAAAACACCATGTGAATAATCACACCCATATAAAATAATGTCTTGTATTTTAGCTGCGGATCTCCTTTCTCATGAAATATGCAGGTATATTTTGTAGAACATAAATGTATTTTTTACAACATTCCCTCTTGGTTTCGAATAAAAATGCCCGCGTTGGTGGATCATTGCTTCAGGCTTTGCAGGAGGCGGTAAATGAAATGGTTTTGTTAGAAAATCTCATTAAGCGTAATGATAACTGTTTAATTTTCATTAAGGTGAATTGTGGTAACCGTATTTGTTTTCTCACTTCATGTATGTATACCATACAACAAAAATTGGTCAACTGACTAACAAAATTGAAAATTGTAAATTGAATGAATATAAATTGATGTTAATTAGCAGCTTTTCGTTCAGATATACATAGATAAGTAGCCTTGCCCCTAAGCTTAACAAAATTTAATAAAGAATTATTAGTAACCAAACAAATAGCTACTAATAATGGCTATGATAGTTCTCATATAGGTAAAATTTTGTCAAAGAAGAAATTATTTTTTTTTTTTTTTTTTAACCATGTTCGCTCCCAAACTGGAGCATATGGATCTA
>JAGVSQ010014336.1:0-10660 GCA_022683975.1 Rhyacophila evoluta
CCTAGGTGGAAGATATCAATATCCGAGGCAATCTCGTTGAACATCACCATTGCTCGCCGCCTTGGCATGACTACTGGCAGGATAGTCCTGCACTTAGGAATAAAAAACAGCGGATGCTTTCGATTTCTTAGGTAGTTATCAGGGGCATACAGAACAATATTACCCAAAACGGCAGAGTTATCAAGACCACGCATAAGTAAAAAAAAAATGCGTCATTAAGTTTTTAAGCTAACGCGTTCATAAAAAAGATTTAGATTAAGTAATTAAAATATCTCTCTCCAATATATTTGTTTTCCGTGATATGAGTTTGACGCAGAGTGGGTTTTACGCTTTTGAATACTTCATTTATTTAAATGTATAACTTATTAATCAGGAAGACTTAGAATCTTGAATACGATTATAATTATTTATAAAGTCAAAACATTTTGTCATATTTATTTTCTACACATAAGATTTGAAACATTTTTATGTTTTGAACACTAAGTTCATTCTTTGTAAGAATAGGATATTTGCGTCACTCTGGCCCTCAGATATTTGAATATCTGAGTACTGAAAGTAATTTAGTTTCTTTGCGATTAGAATAAACGTGTGGTGTTTATTGATACATATATTAAAATAACACGGGGAAGTTTTCTCTCGCGAGCTTTTAATTTCATCGTGTCTCAAATATGATCCTGAAAAACTTACGTGACGTAAAATACCCCAGGACGACGTATAAAATTCTAAAGCGTAAATAAGATCACGCGTTCGCTTTACGTTGCAAAGTTGGCAGTGTCACGTGACACTTAGGTGTTTTGAGAGACTGTAGATGGCGCCACTTAATATTTCAGACCCTTACTGAAATGCAATTAAACATCGGAAGGTGTTTGTGACTTTCGCGCTCATTTATCATGTTAGCACTCAGCTATGTGAGCTGAATTGGCCGAATTTTAAACTTGAAAACAATATTCTTGCAAAAAATCTTTATTTGAAGCAGATGAAGAAAACCTTACTTAACCTAATTTCATAATAATGATCAATGGATTTAATATTTGTTTCTCATTTATATTTCTATTAAAACAACATATTATTATAATCATTTTAGAATAACATAGTTTATATTATATTGTCAATAAATTTTTTTGCCCAATAAATGCCTAGTTCTGTATATTTAGATTCTTAAAATTCACCATTTGTGTGATTTGAGCCTGGAATCTTTGACTTCTAATGACGTTTGCTTTCTCTCGGTGACTGGGGGTCATCTAGTGAAATCTGTCAAGAGAAAGATTTATATAATCTATATTATAGAGTGAACATCTTCACACATAAATATAATGTCTATATGCTTGTTGCCATATATCTATCCACTTACGGAGCATAATTTAAAAAAAAATACAATCGTAGACGTGAATTTAGCATCAATAAAGCCGTGAAACTACATTTTAGGATACAATAACATGGTTGGTAGTGCTATAAAAATAATTTCAAGGAATGGTTTGTTTTGAGAAGTTGACTAGTTTTATGATACATAATAATAATTATATCTTAAATTCCGTCAATACATTACTGCGCTGAATGACTACTGGTAACGTAACTGATGTCCGAGATTGGGTCCGCTATAATCCATATTTTACATATTTAAATTAAATTCGATAAAAATACTCAAAAATAAATTTTATTTTGTATACAAAAATGTATCCTTGGTGGTCAAGAGGTTATTATGCAGAGTTTGGAGCTAAAAGTAACCGGTTCAAATTCCACAGAATCATTAATAAAATCAAAAGCAGCAAAATTGAATTCTCAATGGTTGGGGCAATTTTCTAACAACTAATATTCGTGCAAAAACTTCCTTACAATGCATCGATTCTTAGTCTCTATTGCTAAAGCTATACTCTTTTTCTTTACACTGTTCAGATCAACAGGCTTCACTTTTGAAACGGATATGGCAGTTCAAAAAAGTCTTAACTTGACCTACCTATACTTTAAGTTGACTGGTTTTTGGCGTCCTGGAAGGCTGCTCAATACTATCCATAGAATATATCTGACTGAGTTACAGGATTCAGGGATGTAAACCTAGTATAGTAAAAAAATACTGGCGGGTGACAAGGATTCTTGGAGGCAGCATATGGTATCCGTATGCTTCACTAAGGAAGCGGATATGAAAGAAGAAAATCAAGAATTATTTTTAATTTTCGAACCAGTAATATTTTGCTCTGAGCATTTTATAACTGTGTCGTTTATCTTCGGCTACATAAGCGACACTTTGTATTATCTACAATATATCATTTTCCTTCTTCTTTTTTCGGTATTTTTCTTTCATAATATTTTTTTTAGTAATCAACCGTTATCAATTTGATATCGCATGATGTCACCGAGATATTCTGTATTTTTTCCAGTTAATTCACTTTACTTACGCGCACAGTATTTTTTGGCTAATTTTTAGGAAAAATTTATTTTTTGTTCCTCAAGTTCATGTTACTCGTCAGCAAAATTTTTCGAAAATATTTTATGTCACGATATAAAAATATAAAAAATATATTACTCTTGTTCTATTTTTCTATCTTTGAAAACTGTCAAAGTAATTTTCATTATCCAGTATATTTTTACATTTAATATTTAGTTGAGAAACACTTTATGTAGGCTTTTATTATTATAATTATCTAAATAACTTTCTATTTCTCATCCATACAAATATCAAAAAAACTAAACGGCAGTATAAATTCAAGAAATAAATAAATTATTAATAAATTATAGCTGAGAGGTTTCAACACGCGCTTCGGAGCCGGAGATTGCGGGTTCAATTTGCACTCAATTAAAAAAAATCTAAAGATGCAAGACTAAATATTTAATGGCTCAATTAATTCATAGAATAAAATAGCACAGAGCTTTCTATTAAATTTTTTGACAGCGCGTAATAGATACACAATATTTATTAAATGCGAACCCTCAAAATTTAGAAGTATATGTTTTACAGCTCAAGGCTGAATAAATAAGTCAGTTACTGTTGTAATTAAGAAGTTCGTAAATAGAAAGGACTATAATTAAAATAAAATAAAATCGATTGTATATTTATGGATTTGACAATTCCGATTTAAAAATAATTTCAATGTGAAAATTTTAAACATCAGGATACTACTATAATATTTTAACGAACGCTATGTTTAATTTTTACCATTGTTTACTTAATTTTATTGTTCTGAGATTTATTGTTTTCTAATTTTTTTCGAGGAATGTATGAATTATTCTTATGCAAACTAAAATTAAAAACACTTCATTGTTTGGGGAAAGTAGAATTGCGTAGAATGTAAAGCGTATGAAAAATTAATTCATTCATTTATTTCTTTGCTAATTTTGCGTTAATTGTGTGTACATGCTAAATTAAAAACCCTTTCATTACCCATTGCTATAGTTTTTCTCCAGGGCAGTCGTTACAGTAATTTTTAGTAGCAGTAACAACTGCGACGTCATAAAAAGAATGTTAACCATCACAGCTTGGTTTTTCTTTTAAACGTGTCTGTTTTGGATGTTGAACATGATGACGTCTACAATGTGAGTACTTAAATATTTTTTATATGTTTTCATCAGTCGATCTCTCAATTTATTTAGTACTTGTGTAGTGTTACAATCTTTATTCCAGAAATAAAGTTCGTAGATCTCTACAGTTTGTAGACTAATCTCAACAATCGTTTTTCGTGAGAATAAATCATCGACAAATACCTAAAACCAATGAGCATCCAAACTATCAATCTACAACAACAATGGGAATTGAAACCTATAATCTTCCACACTGAACTATGTGCTATAACAAATATAAATATTCAAAAACAATTCGCTGTGGTAAAAAAATAGACATTTCTTAAAAGATACAAATTATGCTGAAAATATGTTTTAATTATAGTACTTATAATTATAACACAAAACAGGCTTTAGTGGTAGGCGTAATAGAAAAGAAACTTTTCTGAAAAAAAAAGCTATTTCAAACGAGCTTTTGTTGTAGATAATAAAAGCTATCTTTTCGCAATGTTATAAAATTTAATAATATATATTAATATTTGATAAAAATGTGGTATATGTATTATTAAACCATTCATGACTTTTGAGAGGTTTTAAAAAATAATATATAGCATTTCGTCACTAATATTGCAGAAACACGTATCTCGTTTTTTTGGTTTAAGTCATTCTGTAAAGTAAAGTTTTATTTCCATAATATTTTGTATCATTGGCACAATCTTTACACGTTTTATAAACATATTTATTGATACAAAAACATGTTCATGATACGAGAGATTGCAACAAATAAAATTATACTTAAACCAACAAATCGAGTTACGTGTTCCTGCAATATTGGCAATGATATATTTTTATATATAGAAAAACCGTTGGGTAATTACTATCCACAGGATGTATTCACCGGATTTAAAAGATGTCAGAATGACCTGGAAAGATACGAGGTGGCTTTTAAGTAAAGAAACGTTAAGGCGTCATGTGGTGGCCATATACTCCACTCAAGACAAAGAGAAGTAGTATTTTGAGTAGCAATTTAAAGCTTACACTCATGTTAAATCCATTAGATATATAATATTGGTTGATATGTTCAAGATTGTCAGTGTATAGTAACCGAAAATTTACTCTATAATCACGATTTGCTTCGATAATTCTTCAACTATTAGGTATCGAATAAAATTTGTATTATATTCACGAAAACTTTACGCGTCCTTAATAATCACTTAAGTTAAACTGACTGAACGGAACCCTTTTCAGTCACTTTTGTCATTCTATTCACTGTGTGACTTTTCCGGTCGTGCGAGGGAAAATTCGGCGTGCCCAACATGGAGCATTCCCAGTTTTCCAGCCAGTTGTGCTCACACCGCGAAGCCACAAACACGCTTTCGAGCTTTTCAATACCAACACAATCAAGTTTATCGCCAAAAGCTCACACGTGAATAAAATATTACGTGACGAATTTTTTTAAATACAACCGACATATCACCGTCTGCTTGTCACTTTGTTTTGACATTTTTTTTTTCAACCAAATAAAAACGCGTCCATCATAATTCATTATAACTAATATACTAAACGTCAAACTCCAGTCCAGTGCTCCATTTGAGTAATAAATTACCATATTAATCCCATAATTAATCAAGTTTATTTATTTTGATTTATTTATTATCAAAGTCTTAGTTTGAAGTATATTCACAAATTCTTAGTTGGGATTATTTAAGAAAAAGAAAAAAAATATTTTAAAAAGAAATTATATTATGTGTTTACACTTTTAATCTACCAAGAAAATAAAGATTAAATCTTTTGATATTTTAAATCTCTATATAATATTATATACCATCTGTAAATGTAATTGAATAAATAGAAAAATTGGTTTATGATACATTTTTGATAACTGAACTGATACATTTTTTTGTTTCGATTTCATTGAATGTGCTCAAATTCTAACAAAATTTATCATTTTAAATTAAATTGTCTGCTGTTTTTTTTAGTGTTTAATTGTTAATGAATTTACAAGAAATAAATACATCCAAAAATCTTTTTTTTAATATCTGTACGGTATAATCTTTCTTTTCTAATATTTTGTTCACTTTGAATATACAATATTTTTATAATCCGTTTAAAAAACTTTCAAGCTGTATTTAAAATACAAAGCCAAAAACAAAATAAAATTGAATTTGAATAAAAAGTTACTTTAATATGAACAATCAATTGTTGAAATTTTGATTTATTTCTAAATACTATTGAAAGATTCTTTAAGCAACATTTAAAATATTTAAATTTTGCGCCATACCATCTTTCAGTTTAGGTACGATTTTTAAATTAAAAATCTTCATCCCAAATTGAATTATTTTATTCGCTTACGAAAAGATGTCAAGACCTTTTCATAATTTAATTACTTCCATCAGATAAATAAACTTGCCGAATTTCATTTCGTTTTTAATGCACTGTTAAACCTTACAAAAAAAAGCTCTTTAGTACGAAACTTTTTTAGATTTAAATCGACTGTTATCGGGTTTTTTCGGGTGAATTGTATTAGGCGCACAGGCGTGCTAATAGAAAATTCTATTATTTTGAATGGTGTGTTACCTATAATAATTGGAGGTCTGTTATAAAGTGTTATCGCCATGATATCCTTAATGGGTCTCCTGCTGTTCGCCGGAGTTGGATCGTGGCTATCAGGAGTACAGCAATTCGCAGAAGGGGTCGCGAAGAGCATGGGAGAGTCCAAAGGTAAAACTTTCGATCTAATCTTCACTAAATCTCAAAAGCTTCACCTGTATACTTGTTTTAGAAAGTTCAGCGTGCTTTATTGTTATGAGACTTTCGGAAGTTCTCGTAAAGATATTTATTACCATTGCGTTGTAACTATTATTTGTTTTCCTTTAATTAGTCTAAATAAAATTTTATGACTTTACTTCCCGCTTAGGTATCATAAATTATAGCTAAAAACATTAAATAAGAAGCACATAATATTAATAGATTTTTATCACATACCTAGATAGTTTATTCCAGCGGTTCCTAATCTATCCATCACTAGCCCAACGTCATTTTTGGTAACTCACTAAGAAGTACAATCTATAATATTTATCTTTGTGGGTCTTCGTATTCAACTATGAACACAATAAAAAACAAATACAAAAATTTAGGTTCTTAATTACAGCTACAATTATTAATTATATTAGAATAGTAGTAAAAAATTAAATTCAAAAAACTATGGACGAATCTGTACCAGACTTTAAATTATTATTATATTTAATAATACTATTTTCAATTATTTGTCTATTAAATTCTTTTTAATATTTTAAGTTGATAACTTACTTGAACAGACATATTGTTATTAGTGTAGAACAAAAATATGAGAAATGAAAAACTAGTTGTAAATATAACATATTGCAATACATAATCAGTTGCGCGTGCTATAATTTGTGTTAAGATTAATAAGCTTCCGTCTTCATTAACGTTGAAGATCACACATTATGTCAATAACTTCAAAGAGATTTCATTTTTTTAATGAAGACAGAAAAAAAGCGATAGTAAGCAACAAATCTCTTTATTATAATACATGTATACATATTTATTTGTAACAACATTCTTTACTCAAATATAATGATGATGGAAAATATGCCTATTTAATATAATGCCTATTTTGTTTGCTTCGTAAAATTTATTGCTCTTTTAAAATAGGAAGAATAATGAATTAGACTCGCAAAATATCAGCTTTAAGTGCCTATACTTTTAGGCCATCCATCGCCTGGATTGCTTTTATCATTTCATATTATTTTGAGATATTATTTGTCGTATTTTTAATATAAATACAGTTAACAATTCGCTTTTGTCTTCTTTAAACATCAGCCATAACTTGGTACGTAATTAATATACAATTTTAAATGATAGTAACATAAACTTTATTTTAAACAACACGATTCGTGTTTTATCTTCATGTGTCAATTAGTTGATAAAATATGTGTTTAAATTTTAGTGCGCAACATATTCAATCAAAATATGTGCCATATTTTATATATTTTTTTACCATGTCCGTTCCGAAAGTTGAGAATATGGATCTCAACAGTGAGACAATGAACACTTTCCTCAATGTCAAAAAGAACAGTCTTTTTAGTCGACTGTAGAAAGGAAAAAGGACTAGCTCACACTGATCAAATTTTACATGAGACACAAAAAACATATATTCAATGATTTTGGGCCAAAGCCAAAATGTTGAATACACACAACCTTGAAGTACATGAGTGAAGACTTATACTGGTGATTTACTTACGAAATCTGACGTTAATGTAAAATGTTATTTAAAGAAATCTAATGTTTTAATTAAACTTTTCCCCAGTCACAAATTTCACATACTCTCCTTCTTTCAAACTTTAAAGCAAAATTTAGATGCTAATTTGCCATTTCAATTTATATTCCTTTGATAGAACGAATATTAAGTTGTATACATTATTACAATAGATATAGAAAAAATCTATTTTGGAAAACTGGTGGTTACATCCGTTTTCCTTTACATAGTCAATATGGTTTGGTTTTCACCAAATTTTTCAAGTAATGGAGCATTCAATGCATTATTTGCAACTGTGGGATTCAAACCCGCAATTTCCGGCTTTGAAGTGCGTACATTAACAGTGCGACGCTTTTTTTACATTACAGTTATTCAGAAACTTCAAAAATTCTTATGAATGTTAATTCTGTGAGTATTAACATTGGATATATACAGCCTGAAGATATTTCAGGTAAAAACTCAAGTTTACAAATAATGATACAGCGACTGAGTTTTCAATTTTGAAATTTAGAGTTTCCCGTTTTGATTTTTCTCAACTTGCAATATTTAAATGATTTAAACGCCAGACTGATAAAACTCACTAGAAGCTAATTTTCAGCTCAAAATATAATAGCATTATATGTGTGTTGGCATTGTCAAAAAATTGGAAACTCGTCGCTTTGGGATTGGTTTGTAGAATAGACCAACCGTCAAATCTTCAGGTATATAAATAGATTTGTTTATAGAGTTATTTTTGTAAAGCCATATGATTGTTGTATAATAGAAGAATATAATAGTGTATAAATGATCTAATTCATTTAAAGTGCATTTTTTTTTTCAAATCACGCTGCGTGGATATTAGATAAACCAATCCTAAAACGACGAACTGTTGACGAAAAAAATCATGATATTATTGTCAAAAGGATTCGTCACAATATTAACATTTCAATGTTATATACAATACGTGTTTATAAAGCAAAATGCAGATTTGGGGGGTTATTATGCAAGGGTTATGTATGTAAACAGTATATAAGATAGATAAATGGGCAATGAAATACATGGATCGTACAAACAATAAAGGATACAATCTCCTTCTCATAAATATTTTTGATTTATGATAGGATAACACAACGTGCCCATTAATATTCCCACGATTTATTCATACAAGGCAGTTGATTATTTTTTACTTACGTGAATTTAGCGATAGTAGATAGTATACAGATAACATAAAAGCGTTCTTATATCTGTAATAAATGGCAATTACTTTAGATAATACGAACCATTGTTTGCCATTGTGACCTTATGTTTTCCATTCAAGATAATTTGAAATATAACAATAAATTTCCATGAAGATATAATTTTAACTTCAATCAAAATATACACTATTTGGACTTAGCAGAAATGTAATACGAAAGAATAAGTTAATTTTCTGATTTGAAAAGTTTTACTATCGTTACTTATCTTAGGGTATATTTCACGTGTTACGTCATGAATAATTCCATAGATACATGTCTGATATAATAGGTAAAATATTTTATGTATATTGATAGTTAGTTGTCAAGGAGAGACAGTTTCTGAGTTTTACGAAAACGTAACGCTAACTGTGAGCGGAAAGGTCTACATCTCATATATTTTGTAAAAATATTATATAGGTTATAAACTCAGATGAGAAAATAGTTTAGTTATGGTCTTTGAGCTTTTTTTTAGGACACGCTCGTCTTTTTCTTGCGAGATAATTCTTAAGGCAATAATATCGTTCGTTACGCTACAATCTACGGTCGGAAGGATATAAATAATTATGCTGACGAATAAAACAATACCACAACGATCGCAAATAGGTAAATTAATCTTATTTTGTGCATAACAATGTGAATATATTTTCCCCGGTGGCGTAGTGGATAGCGTGCACGCCTAGCAATCCGTGGAATGCGAGTTTGATTCTCTATCTGTCGGATTTTAAAAATCCAAAAAATGTAGGACTGGATGCCCATTAGGTTGAGTAATTGTCTGACAAACAATTCTCGTGAATAATAATTTGTAAAAATGTCTTCATTTAGCGGATATCCAAATATTCCACTTTCGGAGCGGATAACTTTACATTATGTAGATCTATATACTCCACTTTGGGAGCAAACATGTTAGAAAAATATTTTTCTTTGGCAAGTTTATAGTAAATAAGTATGTCAAAGACTATCAAAAGAGCTTTTTTGCTTTTTAGGAATTATATTAATTTTAAATAAGTCATATTGGTAACTTCTAAATCAAATATATTATTTATTATTAAATAAAAATACTTTAAATAAAACAAATTTACAAGTAACATAAATTTATAAAATTTATATTACTTGTTTGTATAAATAAATGTTTAGATTTTAAGTTTAAAAAAGCTCTCTTATAAAGTTACATCTCGTAGAATTACTTACACTCATTTCCGGTTAGTACAAAACTGCTGCCGATACACGTACTATCTGGAGCGATGCAATCAAAATTTTCGACAGATACCAAAAAAATATGATCCACCAATTGATAACGCAATGTTCAATATTGATCCATCTTATCGTAGCATAGAAAGACTCCAGGTAGTGCTTTTAACTCTTACTACCCTGTGATGGATAACCAGTGACCAGTACTTATAGTTTATTATATATCTCCAATATATAACAATTGCATGATCTTTTTTATACTTTATGTACTCCTCATAAAACCTTTATGATTTCAATAATCTCATTAGAAAATAAAAATATTGATCAATATCGACACAAATAATTATTTCGTGCTAAATCAGGCATCTACATTTATCTATCAAATTATATTGGTATATGTGTAACGGTAGCGCCTATTACTAATTTGAATAATGTCATTACTTCTCAGAGGAGAATAGAGGAAGTATTAAAAACGTTTAGATCAGTC
>JAGVSQ010014337.1:0-10660 GCA_022683975.1 Rhyacophila evoluta
GTCATAAATAAATAAATAAACATAAAAGTCGTGCATGAGTACTTTTCAGTATACATTACACTAATTTTGTGTATTTTTTTTATTGTATGTATTTAAATTGTAAACTGTATACAATATGGTAATCTTCTTCTATACTTATTATATTTAATAATAAAACAATACAGTATTAATACATATCATTAATGATATATCACTGCACATATGATACATACATCGAAAAATTAGTAAATGATCAAACGCGGATAATTTGTTTTTTCACCGTCTTGAGTGCAGTAATTATTCTTTGGCTACCATTAAAATATTATAAATAAATATACCATGCATGAAAAAGATAGGTAAGGCGAGATATTAAGTAAAATTCCTAAAATTCAGATAAAAGTCTTCTTTTTTCTGTAGATCATATTTTGTTTTATATTAATCGAGTTAATTTTTACATCCGTATAATTATTTGTAGAAACTTTTATTTCGATTGTTCAATTATTGACGTTGAAAAAATATGTTAAAAAAACGACATTTTTTTAATTCGGTTATTAATATTTCTCGAAATCTCAACTTGAATCATTCATTATTAAGCAAAACCCGAGGATCAAATAATATTCCTCTTGAAACTTTCTTGTATATTTTATAAAATAACGATGAGCAAAATTTCGAAACTTTTTCATGCGTAGCGAATTTAATTCAGATTTCGTCGAAAAAATACGAAAACGTCGAACGCGAAGTGAGCCTGTCCATATCGAAACTTTTTTATTCAGTAATATTAGAACCAGAACAAATTTGATGTATAATGTATTTACGTAAGAACAAAAAAGCGGTATTGAAAAAAATATCTTGTATTTTTTGGAAATTTAAATTTTTTCAAAATGTAAAAGTTTTCGTGACAACCGTTATCAGTGATATCAAATAATTGCCACGCAAGAGCAAATTTTTTCTCTTATTGTTTGTTTAAATTCAGCTAATAATATGTACTCACACAATTAGACGACAAAACGGTTATCTTAGAAAAAAAGGTTTGTATTGCATATATTCGCTACCTGTGTGGCGCATATGGTTGCCACCACCTCAAGATCCTTTTTCACCCGCCAGATCACACCATGTCTCCTAAATATTCGACGCCGGAATGCTAACGGTCGTAAAAAGTCAAGGAAGACTCCGAAGATGAGACAACCGTAATACGTGTCTCAACCAGATTTTTTGCAGTATAGAATATACTAAAGACGAATGGCGGAATCCTTCCGGAAGATATCAACCCTAAAAATGAATTATTCCGATCATTATATTGTGAAGAGTTATCTTGAAAATTGGTATATTTAGAACCTTCAGAGTTCCATAAATTTTGCAGTTGTAGATTTTTAAAAATGTGATATAATAAAGCTTTTATAGAAAATATTATTGGTATTTTTAATAAATGTATAAAATACGAAATCTGTGGTAGTGATTTGCAAAATAAATTCTAATTGCTAAGGTTACAATGTGAATACAAAACAAAAAAGTTGATAAATGATTACAGTAAATATAGTAATGTGCCTCTGGAGCTTTTGAAACGTTCTTTTGAAAGTTAAGTGAAAACTCGATGAGGTCTTTTGTAAACTGAGCGTGATAGCGTGTTACATCGAGATTTTTACAAAAGATTGAAGGGCAAAGGTCATAATTCAATGTCAAATGATCACACGGCATAATATATTATATATAGTGAAGGTCAAAGCGAAAGCTCTGTGTCGAGTCAAAAGGCACAAATAAAAGATACTCGTAAAAGCCATACAAAAGTTTTTTCATCATATCCATTCCCAGGCGAAACCAACTGTAAAGTAAATTCAGTAGACTTTAGATATTTTAAAATATTTTTTATTATATAAGGTATAAAAAGACTAGACGAAAATATACGAGTGTAGTCTATAAAAAAGCTTTTATTTCAATAAATTAAGTCAAATGCAAAGCAATCTAAAATCAATTGCCTTGATCGAAATTAATCAAATGAGTATTTATTTATTTCCTTGAATCTTGAAAATAATTAATTTCTCTTTTCGTAAAATACAATTTTATTCATTTTGCTGAGTATATAATACATTGCAATAGACGGATTATCTTTATTGTTGGCTGATACGTGCCCATCTGTTATATCGGTAGACCACAACAACAGTGTGGTTAGCGGTTATCCGAATTGAGGATTCATTAAACGAAGTCAACAAGGGGAACGAATGCGCGCTAATGAAGTGCAATGCACACCTATGTAGGGTATACTGTACATGATAATGGTATGTACGTATATAATATTAATATACAAACTAATCGTCCACGGACGCCTAGAAATATTTCACCATAAAAAGTGAAGACTTGTCTTAATGCGTTTGTGTGGCATGTGAATGTATTGTTAGCCATTTGCTCAACGATCACTACGCATCAATTACTGTGTCTTTGTTTTCTTTTCCTTGGTTGTTATATCAGTATCCGAGCGTGTATACGTACCAATCAACTACCAGGGTTTTAGTATGTATAACAACAATAAACTAAATCTGACAATTACTCAACTTTTTTGCTGTCAAATTGCAATAGAAGTTGTAATTTGTGTGGTAAAATATATCGATATATTTATTTTACTTTAAACCTAATCCGTCGTCTACTACCTAGTAGCTCAAGCTATTTTATTTGAAAAGATTTTATATTTATTTTCTATTTACAACTGACTTTTTTTCGCATTCTTCGAAGGACATTTATCATTCTTCATCTGATATTAGTATCCGACATATATTGCAGTTTTTATGCAAAATATTAATAAATAAATAATGTACCGCTTCAGGTCTCTTGGTAGGGTAGTTGGTAGCGTACCCGCCTATCAATCCGGGAAATGCGGGCTCGATTCCTCATCTGTCGAATTTTAAAAGTCTGAAAATGCAGAACTGGTTGCCCATTGGGTTGAATAATTTTTTGACAAACAATTCTCGTGAAAAATAATCTGTCAAAACATCTTCACACCCATATATACTCCTCTTACGGAGTGGATATCTTCTACTTGTGTAGATCCATATGCTCCACGTTGGGAACGAACATGGTATATAAAAAAAGTTCCGCTTAATTAAAGCCTCTAATTTAACTATTTAGAAAATCCTTAAACTGACATTAGTAATAAATTATCATTTAAAAAGTTTTTTATTATTATTTCATGGTGACGAACAGTCATGTTTTTTTATTTTACTCTCCCGCATAAGCTGACATACGAGTAGAGGATCCTTATGTTTCCAAAAGTGCAATAGAATTTATCGATTAAGACGCGCGACCGCTTTTGTTAATCCAAATTATCAAACCCATTATTACGCTACCCATGCGGGTCAAAAATACATCCTAACCAATGAATAACAAACTTTCAAACGAATTAAAACATCATTTCGAATTGAAAATCAAGTAATGTCATTTATTGTTCATTCTATTCATCCTCATTCATAGATAACTTTTAGTTTCATGAAAAAACTCGATTATAATTGAACATTTTAACAAATAGCAACAAAAAAATCTGTAGCACGTTTTGATCACTATTTTGCGGAAAAAAATCTTCATTATTTTCTACAATTGATACGACAATAGTACATATTTCACATTATTACGCTTATAACTAAACGTTTCCATAATCGATTCACTTCTATCACAAATTGATGCTTATATCACCCAGAACATACATGTTTGTATCTACTGAATAATTAATAAAATGTGTTATAGATTATTATAACAATTTAGCTATTTCAGATTTAAGCCGATAATTTTCATATTGGATGACTGTATTGAAAGAATAATTTAATGTTGCGTAATTTCCAAAAATATGTTGTTGTTAAATGTAATATACTATACTTAAATAAATTTATTTAGAAAAAGATAAGGTATGTATTTCATTTTAATGTCATAGTATCAATTTAATACTATATTATTCAACAATATAGTTCAGCAATTATTGAAAACATATAAAAAATAAAACTTATGTAAGAATTTTGTATTTGATATGATTTAATTATTTGAGTGAAATAACATAATACATAATCATGAGACTTTAAAGCTGTTGAGTTGAACTCGGTATCTGCATGAATTGTTCTATTGTATGATAGACAAAGCGATTGAAATACAAGCAATTCGGGATAAATAAACTACTTCTTTAGATTATGGATCTTCACGTGATTCCAATTTTGAACATGCGTGGTTGAAAATATATTAATCGAAAATTATAAAGCTTTTCAACATTATGGTTTTCAAATGATTTTTGCCACAATTACAATAGATTTACAGCGATATTTCACGACTAATAGTTACGTATTAGGCCGTGGGGGCAATAGCAGAGCGACCGCAGCAAAGTGACTGTAACAGAGATGTAAAATAGCTATAAATAAATGAGTAAGCAAGTTCGGCAGCGCGTCTGTCACAACAACTTGCTCACTCAGCTATTTTGCATCTCTCTTTCCGTCATTTTGTCGCAGTGACATCTATCGTGCCCGCGGCTTTATATTAAACAATTGAGTGATTCATAATTCACTGATATGTTTTTATGTTTCATTGAATCATTTATTTATTCATTCTGTGACTGCTATTGTGGAAAACAAATTAATATTTCCTTTTTAATGCGAAATCATATTTTTGTATTCTGTTATCTTTTGATCGTGTAATTTGTTCTATATAGCTCGGTGACACGTATACGAGGATATCAATGTTGTGTTATGTTAGTAATCAATGTAAATATTTTAGATAAACAATTCAATGAAATTTGGAGATGCACTGATACTCCAAAAATTTATAGCCACCCGCTCAGTGCCCTTTATTGAGATTTACAGATGAAAATATTTTCCAACGATATAGGGCAGTTAAATTTAATAGCGACCTAATTTCTACTGGGCTGGTTGTTTGTCACAAGGGTCGCATCAGTATTATTATCACCCCATTTAACACTCAACCTCCCCAGTGATGGAACTGATGCACGATTTCATGTGCTTGGCTAGAGTATTATATATTATATTGAAGGCTTAACATTGTATGTCAATTTATATTTTATTTTATTTTACATGTTGCTAGTAGTGCGAAATATTAATTTAAGGCATTAATAGTATACACTAAATTCAAAAATAGTATACTTTGTGTAAAAAAACTTATCAGAAAAATATGAATTAAATATAACAAGTAATAAATATGAAGATAGAATTTCAAAGAGCAAAACAAATAAAGAGGGTATTCCCAGTGTGCAAGACAGTCTATTTTTGAAATTTATAAAACAACATACAGTAGAACCTCCATATAACGGACAAAATTTCCGGTCAAATGTGAAAATTGTTAAAAACGTCATGATAACGTTAAACATGTTTAAAGTCAAGTGTCAATGCTTCTAACAATGTTCTGCACTTTATAATCGTCATGCCATACCTATCGCACACGAATTAAATTCACTAAAAAACACACTTTATTTATTGAGATAATTTTTCAAACAAAAATAGGTTTGAAAGTATGTTTATAAGTTTTCTGTGTAAGATTAAAGAATACTGATTTCCATACGTGAGTATAGTATTGCAAGAAAGAAAGGGAACCATTCATATTTGTGTTGAATCAATCCATGTCAAACTAAAACGTATTTTTTACAAGCCTATAACAAACATCAACCCACACTATATTTGTCCAGCAAATTACTGATATGCATCTTCCATTTCTCACCTCCTCTTTGTCGAACATGATATAACATACGGTGTCTTTCAATCTTACCTAATCTAACGTAATCTTACCCGCTATAGCAGTCAAAAATAAAAATAGTGTGCGAAAAATTGTTGAACTCTTTTAGAGCGATGTCAAATAACAAAGGTTATCGTTTTAACTCCGTATATAATTTGTCCATTTATGACTGAAAATTGATTAGAATTAAATGGGGAGTCACTTTGCTGATAAGTCATTATTCAGTTAATGTCATGTCACCAATCCAATGATATCGATCGCTCTAATTCAACAAAGGGGACTCTATCAGATGTCACACATCGGAACGATTAATATTCTTGATTGACGCTGGGTATTATTAACTTAGAACATAATTAGAATGAAAATATAAAATAATTCAATACTAATATTGTTGAATAATAGTTTTGTCACGAGCTTAAAAGCACATACATGAATACGTCTTTAACTTCTACGAGTTTACGTTCACAGCAAAAGATATGTGTACTCTGTGGCTTGAATTGTTTTTATTTAAACATCCAATTACTAATGTTTATAAGTTATATCATACGAAGTTTATTTTTTATATAATTAAATCGCATGTATGGACATTATACCATTGAAATTAAAATGTATTGTACCGGGTGCCTCGCATATTAGAAAATCCAAGCGTCACTTAACTAACACCAATTTGTTTCGAAGATGTTTTGATGGCACGATCGCTCGGTTTGGGCGGATTTAATATCTTCGAATACAACAAGGCTGCATATTTATACGTTTTTTTTTAATACGCATTGATTTAAAAACTAGCGGCTATGACCTGACGCAGTCCATTATTTCATTTCCCAACAGGCCGTTTAATTAAAACTGTTGTTATATAGCCACGACTTTGATTTGATGTCGCACAATCAATTGCTGAACCTTTCAGTTTATGCTATGCATTTAAATTCGTATAAAATAAATTCAGATTTTCAAGTAGTAAAATACTAAACTCTTTGCTTAAACTAATTCATAAACCATGCGCTCATTTTCTCAACCATAAAACGGGAAAGAAAGATTTTAATTTAACCATATCTCTTTGAATTTTCGGGGATCAATTAATATTGCTAGAACTGCATGTGTTGAATATATCAATTGACCAGTTTAAACAATTGTTTCTTTCTCATCTTGCATATATTATATTAAATCATAAATGCTGGTTTTATCATAAAATATACAAATCTAAGAGGGATAATTGCGTGCTTTTTCCAGTATTATATTATTGTAAAAGAAAGAACATTTTTAAGTACTTTCGGATACCATTCAAATTGGCCAATACCTGACATAAGCACTGTTAGTATTGGACCAAAGATATATATTCTTGACTTAATAGGGAGAATCAATGATCGTAGTATTTCTTTTGATTTCTTTTATGCGACGAAAACTCATGTTCTTTTAGAAACACAAAATGCCTTGCTTATGCTTTCCACATATGCAATTACTGCGTAAATATCAAAGCTTTATGCACTCTCTTAGATTTTCGAGTACGTATATTCATTCGAACTAAAAACTTTATGTAAACGTTAGTATCACCGAGCTCACAGGAAAATTTGCTTTGATTCAAAGCTTGGACATCTAAATTCTCTTATTGCAATTACTATAAACCTCTACATGAATACAACGGTATGGAAATTCTGTTTGCTTTGCGCATTGTATTAAATTTACTAGTTTCTAAAATCTTATTGCATTGATTGAGATTCGTTTGAAAGCTCTAGATGGACGTCTAAAAGTTTATAGTATATTATAGTCGGAGTGTAATAAATCATACATCCAGAATTATTGCCTAAAGAAGTATGGCCTTAGTGCAATCCTGCGCCCTCTATAATTTGTTGTCAAAGGTATGGGAGGAAGAACGTTTAAAAGAGACTGGGTAAACGGTGAAGTGATCGTCCTGCTTGAAGGTGACACGTAGTGTCCATACGCTCCAGTTAAGGATCAGATATGGAAAAAGAAGCATGATAAACAACGACAATTTCAGTCAACAGTTGGGTGCTACTCATTTACTCGTATGGCTTGTATTCGTATAGAAATTATTTATATAATATAATAATTCACACCATGCAACTCTAGGATTAAACAAGTCCCTATTAAATAATTAGCCAATGTTTACAATATACATTGAAAACCATTAGTATGATTAAATTATTACAAAAAATCAGGTTTTTTAAAGCTATCTTAAAGACACTACATGCCACCTTCCAGGTTTATTGTCTCACACCAGTATTCTTGCATTCTCCTGGGTCGTGCTTTCATCCCGTAGCTACGCCGTAAACATTCAGTAGATTTTTATCGGTTTTTCAATCCCCTGAAAACCGATTTGCATAAAGAATATGCGGATCGGGCTCAGGCCATGCCGGCATAAATTTACCTTTAAGTATTTATATCTGTAAGTATAATACTATGATAAATTAATAAATAAAATGTCTTCCCGGTAACTGAAAGGTTAGCGTGCACGCTTTGGATCGGAGAAGTGCAAGATGATGTCCACTTCCCTTGAATTGAAAAAAAAAATCTTTCAAGGCTTGTCTTCACATTTTAGAGATCCATATTCACTCCACTTACAGAATGAAATCTTCACTTGTGTGTATATCCATATGCTACACTTTAAAACGAATATGGTAAATAAAATAGTATATTTATATTTCAAATAAATTTCGCTTTATTTTTACATAATTAGAAATTTTTAGTGCTGTTCGTTTGCAATTATATTAAACGTCAAGAAAATTGTGTAATCTTTAATGTTACATTCATTTAATTACTTTGGAATCTCTCTTACCCCTATTTCACGTTATTAAAATCCAATCAATCTCCACCCTTAACCGCGCGAAAGCGTCGTTTTGGTTAGGAGCGCCCACTGCCGGCGTCTGAGCTGGAGTAATGTATTCCACAAAATACTAAGCAGACCTATGTTCGTATATTGTTAGCGAGGCTTAAGGAATTTCATCTGCCAAATGTCGTGGGGTACTGATGCCTTGACAGCTTTACACCTCAATATTTGTAGGCTTATTAATCATATTATAATGGCTGTGAAGGTGATATGTATATGGCTTCCGGAACATTCTACACCGGCGATTCTTCACCAAGCTATTCACCCCTGACACAAAGCACCTCAATAGAAATTTTATTAAAATTTATACAGAGTAAACAAAAAGTAAATTCACCGTTTATGTTTTATTATTTTATCACACCGTGTACTTTCCGAAAGTGGAGCGTATAGATCTACACGGTCTACACGAAACTACACATATTTCCGCTCTGAGAATAGAGTATATTGATCTCCGCAATGTGAAAACATGTATTGAAAAATTGTTTCTCACGAGAATTGGTTCTCAGATAATTGCTCAACCCAATGGGTATCCAATCGTGCAAGGCATGCTCACTAACCTCACAGCTAATATAACGAGGAGATAAAGTGATTTTTTACCTGTGTGTAATTTACAATAGTAGAATTGATATAATCATTTCTAAAAATTCCTATGACTCAGATTTATTTTCATTTATATATGTTTTTTTTATACATACCATGTTCGCTCCCAAATTGCAGCATATGGATCTACACAGTGTGAAGATATCCACTCCGAGAGTAGACCTCCGCAACGGGAAGACGTTTTGACAGGTTGTTTTTTTGCAAGAATTGTTTGTCAGACAATTTCTCAACCCAATGGGCATCCAAGTCCTACATTTTAGATTCATTTTAAAATCCAACAGATGGGTAATCGAACCCGCATTCCCCGGATTGCAAGCCGCGCACGCTACTAACTACGCTAACCGGGCAGACAAATGTTTATACAAGTGATTAATATTCGTTACGCCACGGTATACACCTAAGAGACGTGGCGTTATTGTATCAAGTAAAGTCATCATTTCGAAAATATTATTTAATATTCTATACATTTAATTTACCGGGTCTTTATTAAGTATTATTATTCAGAACTTTCTTTCAGATAGTAGTACACTGTACTCGTAATGTTTTATTATTAGTGACTATTGCAGATAATGAATATTTATAAATTATGGTAAAAAATAAAACAAAGCTTTACAGCGTAATAAAACTTCACGAAACCACTCGTAACAGTTTTATATCACTTTAAATTTAGCGGAATTTGGAATCAGTAGACCACAATTGATTCCAAATTTCGACTTCATACGGTAAATTGTATGTTATACTATAATTTATGCTGACCAAAATCGACTTAAACTTCTGAGAAATGTGTCCCATTTAAATTTGAAATATGTACTCTGAAATTTTCAACATTTTTGTAGAATACCTCTCAGTGGGTTAGGTGGGCTTAACCTCGCTCAGGTGTACTGATACCACCCATGTTTGCAAACTCCCCGAATATATGTTGGTCCATACATATTGTGTGGGGTAGATGCGGGATAGATATCTCGGGTACACTCTACCCTTTGAAATGATTCAGGCAGTGTAACTCTATCACAGAGAGGAAACGAAAAATGTAATATAAGTCTTTTCTACTCATTAGTTTTCCTTGTTCTTCACAATTTTCTTCTCAAGTTGATGTCAAGTATTATCACTCTCAGTGGTCATGCGACACGTATATTATTAACAGGCATAAAAAGTATCTAGTGCCATTATTTTCGGACAGTGAAATGTATTATAATTAGTCTTAATCCAAATAAATAATCTCACTTTTATTTAAATATATATAATTAAAAAGAATAACTGTAACTAAATAAAAAAGAAGATTTGTGAAAGAAAATGACAACCAATTATCATGAAAAAATGTATCAATACAATAGAAATCCATATACTGCATTTTCTACAGTGAACACCTTAACTACTTAAGAAATCGAGAACATCATCTGTATTTCATTCCTAAATGCAGGACTATCTAGCCAGTAGTCATGCCAATACGAAGATTTAACGAGATTGCTTAGGAAATTGATATCTTCCACCTAGGTGAGAGTGAGCTTAGATGAATGCTATTATATACAT
>JAGVSQ010014338.1:0-10659 GCA_022683975.1 Rhyacophila evoluta
GTTTTTCATTCCTAAATGCAGGACCATCCTGCCAGTAGTCATGCCAATGCGAAGAGCAATGGTAATGTTTAACGAGATTGCCTCGGATATCGATGCTGGACATGATGACTGTTAGATTGAGAAATTGTTTGAAAAAATTGCGGAGATCCATATTCTCTAATTACGGAGTGGATATTTTCACACTGTATTGATTCATACGCTCTACTTTAGGAGCAAACAAGGTATATAAAAAATACTGTATAAATAAATGAAGTGTTTATACTACATACTAATCATTGAACGTATCTATTAACTAGCGCTATACAGCAAATGTTAATTATTCGCTAATAAAAAAAAAATACGGTCATTTAGTTTTGATCATATGTAAGTATGTAAGGCACGGATATGTAATAGATTAGGCCAATGGCTAATAATATTCTTAAAAAATATGGTTGCTCGTGGCATCTTGAGGTGTTTGATTAAATAGATACATTGAAAATCTTTATGCTTTATAAATTGAAATTTATGCAACATGACATACGATAATTTTTTTTGTATGTTCATGATATATTATAGTAATTTTAAGATATGAAGCTAATAAATAATCTCGTTCAATTTTAAAATTTGTACACCCTATATAACCTCTTTCATCCCTGCCAGCACTGTCACACAGTTGAAACTTGTTATTTTCGGTCGGCCGACACCGAAAGGGTTCACAAATATATCGACGGCCGGAAGGGTTAAATCGAAGAGGTGAAATGTTCAAATGCCCATATTATCCCTGACAAACTATGTTATTACTCGACAAACTACTCACATGTGATTATTTGACATTGCAATATATTACTTAGCCATCGTGCGAAGGCAAGATTGAGATTTCTTCAACCTGATACCAAGCTATTTCACGAGAACTCTGCCGATTATTAAATGCTTATTTCATTTACTGTAGGGCGTCGGAATTCTTCAACTTGAAGATGTGAACGATTAAAAACTTTCTTAAAGCATCTTCATCATGTGATCAATCATATTTAGTATTCAAGTGATATATCGACGGACACATCAGACCATCTGATTTGGTTATCACAATAGCGAATTTCATTGGTTTTAAAAAAATTGCGACATCATACGGCTGTCATGATGATCTCTTCACATAATTTGCTTGACCAAATAAGTTTCAATTTTCTTCAATTACCTTTTTTTCTCATTATATTTATTTTAACTTCAGCACACTCAGTGCGTGGTAACCTTAGTCTTGGGTAATTTATAATAACTCCCGGGACATTCACGTCCAAGATACGCCTAATTAAGCCCAGTTATATGGATGGGCTGTGTAGATTGTGGACACATTAGCTAGTGGAAATCAAAAAAGACACAGCTCTCAATTATTTAAAAATAACCTTTTTTCAACAATCACAATGTATACAACTTAACAAACGTTATATCAAAAATATGTAAGCTGCAAATGCCAAATCAGTATTTAAATTTAGTTGTTAAGTTTGATGAGAGGATGGACTGTAAAATTTGCGACACGGAAAAGGGATTTCCACCACATCAAATTAATTGGGTTTCTCTAGCAACTTATTAAATTAATATCAGCTCGGATAATCAAAACACCAGCATTTATAGTCTTGATGCAATTCAAAGTTGTGTCTATTTAGTACGTCATTATTGGTACCTCCTGGTAAATTTAGTTTTTTTTAGTTTACGTCCTTTTCCCCCTACGGTCGATATCATTGATTATAATATAATATAACTGTTTGAAATATTTTATATAAATCATAAAAATTGACGACAGCATAAAATAATTACCACACGCCATATCTATTTTTTTTTATGATGCTATCTAAATTTACTATTAGTGTTATTAGTTTCCAAAACGTTACTGTTGCTTACAATGTGTTTACAATAACGGCGACAGACATGACTCGTCACTTAAAAATGATATCTCATGGTGTCAAACATAAATGAAATAAACTTTTTTTTACACTACCCTCTCCGAAAGTGGAGTATATTGATTCGAATAATTTAAAGATGACCACTCCATAAATAAGATATATAGTTATCCGTATGATTATGACTTAAATTGATTGGTTTTTTTAATGGTTCAGGCAATTGCTGATCTGTGTAATTTTATTTTTGTCCCAGCGGCTGATAAGTTAACGAGCGTGCTACATACAAGATGACCATTACAGAACTAAAGTATATGGATTTCGGCATTTTCAAAACAGACTTTTTTATAATAATTGATTGAAAGTTAATCGCTAAACTGATTAGACATCCTGTACTGCATCTTTACATCTAATTGTCGAAATCTAACACATTCTCCGGCTAAAGACAGATTAATAATATTAATGATATTAAACCATGATCTGATCATAATATTTTACATTATAATTAATCTTTCAACATGCTAATGTCAATTTTATTTTCTAAAAAGACCTTTATTTTCTACTTACAGGCAGCTTTTATAATATGTGCTATAAGCACACAGATAGAAAAGCTCTGTGGTAAAAACTGAACTTCCGCCCCAATAACTTTGAATTGGTAACGCTCCATAAAGCTCGACACACGGGAAACAACTAAATAAAAAAGTTATTTATTCATGTTTCCTACCGTGGTTATGAATCACGAGATATTTCATATTGCCATTTTCGTCTCTCTTTTTCCATTAAATATGCTGATCTATCCACGCCTCGGGCATGCATATGCTCATTTTATTTAGTTACATATCAAAAAAATATGCCGTTAATTTTCAAAACGATTTCTTTATTCACAGTTTTTTGACAGTGAAAATATTCAAACCAGAAACTCATTAAAATACTCATTATTATTAAATTATGTTACAGTTAAGTTAACATTTATCACATATTGAGAATCCATACCCTTAGATTGTTTCTTGATTTCTGGTAGATCCAGTCCACTAAATGAATCTTGTTTTAAATATGAATTCAGTAATTAAATACAATCTGTTTTTTATTCATATCAATTTCAATTTCAAACTAATGATAAAACAGATATCAAAATACTTAAGAAAGGATTTCTCTAAAAGCTTTCAAAATTTGTACAGCAAACTTTCGTTATAATACAATATAATACACTGTTATAAATTTCTTATATTGATCTTATTTTATAGTATGTGTAGAGGTTGTAAATAGTGAACATAACTCGTTCTTCGTTTATTGTATTCTCTAGATATTGCGCTAACCAATTGTTATCTTTTATATATTATTACACAGTCTAAACAATATATTACAAAATAAACCATTCGATTGAAATGTGTATCGCTTTGAAAAATATATTTTTTTTAATGTTTACATATGAAGAATGGGTATTGAAAATTATTACTAAAAATAATACATTGTAAATATTGATGGCTTTACTATTTTTTCGTCTAAATATAATAAAAATTTAGTAAAGATTTAAAAAAACAACCTAATACACACGAACATACATTAAATTAAGAGTTGGAATTATACAAAACAACTTATGTAATCATTATTGTCTAGCATACGTCATTCTAGAATGATACTCAATTGAATTTGCTTCAAAGGACATCAATTTTTATTTATAATGAATATTGGATAGACTTTCAGGATATTGGCATACTTAAAAAGACTACATAATGATGGCTAAGGAGCTTTTCATATAAGAGAATAATATATGATAACTCAAAAGCTTTGCTGAAAAGGGAAATAGGGAAAAATATTGCAAATTAAACTATCGTCATTTGTTGTGAATTTTCTTTTCAATTTTAAATGTATGTATTATGTATAGTCTCTATAACATGAAGATATGATTAAATATTATATAAACGTGTATTAATGCCTCAGTTAAAAACATATACGATTTAATTTTCTATCAAAAAAAAAAAATCTAAGAAAACTTGATAGAAATACACTTGTAATTATGTTTAAACTCGCGATATCATAAAACTTTTCTTTATATTATAGCTTCTGTATTCATAAAACATACATCAAAGTGACGCAACGATTTGTCTGAGTAAATATTGCCAACTTCATATCAATAATTTTATTACAGACATCGTATATAGCTCTGACGTGATAAAATAACATGTAACTTTTATGTTCGCGTTGCGACAAACAATAAAAAATTAAATGACTCGTGTCAAAACATCACATTCAAAATATTTATGTTGAATGTGAAGCATGTAGATAGTCCATACTGTATATAGACTATGTCCATTAATAGTACGGGAATGTCCAAGATTTTTTACGAAACGGGATGAATAACTCAAGTCGGTCCAGTCAACTGTTAGACCCATCAGTTAAGCTATCCACAACGTCTAAATCCATTGCTTTTAAATGGCTAACTGTATCATATCTCTAGCGTGATTATTTCTTCACATAATTGGTTCAATAAACAAGATTTAAATAAATCTAGTTAATTATATTTACTTTCAACTTCAGCATACTCGAGTGTATGACATGATAAGTATAGGGTAATTTGTATTTACTTCTGGGATATTGCCGTCGAATAAAGTAGATCCCTTCTCAATATCAGTGATATGGATACGACTGGTTAAGGCTAGATGGATGGTTGGCACTTTTAGTAATCTACGTTTTTTATAACTTAAAGTTTTTTTTTTAAAGATTGTTTCTCATAGCTATCCGCCATACAAGTCTCTCTGGTTAACGTAGTTGGTAACGTGCGCGCCTAGTAATCCGTGGAATACGGGTTTGAATCCCCACCTGTTGTTGGATTTTAAAATCTAAAAATATAGGACTGGATGCCCATTGAGTTGGGTAATTGTCAAACAAACAATTATCGTGAAAAATAATCTGTCAGGTCGCCTTCACATTGCGGAGATCCATATACTCTACTTTCAGAGTGGATTATTCACTCTGTGTAGATACATATGCTCTAATTTGGGAGCGGACATGGTAAAAAAAAAATCCGCCATACAATCAATTAATAGGCATCCATATTTTGCATTTAATTACGTTTCATATTAGTTAACAGTTTTCATAACGTTTCATGACGATAATTGATAGTTTCATGTTTTTCTTGATGATAAAAGACATAATATTTTATTATATACCAGTATAAGCAGGACCTGCTTAATTTAGGTGAATTACATTTAAAATCTTGATTATCTTTGTATGAATAAATATATATTTTTGCTTGAGAGCTATTAGTAATAATAAAATAAGCGGATATGTGAGGAGACTAAAAGCAAACACGCCAATGTCCGTCAAAAAATATCGTAGAAAATCAAATAAACTCGATGGTGGTATTCTAATACTTTTTCTATGAATATATATATTTAACTGTTAAATAAGATGGTGTTAATTAACAAAAATTAATATTTCTAAGATAAATACAATATGAGCGACTCACTTCAACAATAATTCTGATTTAGATAGTGGCGTTTTTTCTTTTAACCCGCTCATATATCAACTTTTATATCACAACGTTTATCTATGTGTGACGATATGTAAACAAATAATTTATTTCTACATTAAAATATTTATTTCGAAATAATTTTTGGAAATCATTTTTGCCAATTTTTTTCAATGTTACTCGCCGAATTTTTTTGCACGCCACTGTCGTCGTGTTTGTATAAAATTTGAATGTTTACTCAAAGCTAATCATTGCCTGTAACATTATACAACGTTTCTATTAACATGTTTTGAAATTCTTCGTTCTTTAAATATTGTTATTTATAAATATTCAACACGATATTCAATTTAGCAGACCGATAAAACCAATTTATAATTATTTTCGATACATAATATCAGACAAATAATGAAGCTATGTCATGAGGAATGACAAACACAGAATTTAATTACTTGGCTATAAATAATTAAGCGTGAAGAAGGATAGAATGAGAAAATTGTTTACTGATTGCCAAGAAAGACTTTACTGTTAAAATCAAAGATTAAGGCGTAGAAATTACATTACTTGTTTCAAATAACGATAAACAAGCCTTATATTTAAATTTTAAGACTTCGTTATTAGTTATATTGACGGATATACAGTGAAAATTACTTTTCAGCTCAAAAATATTCTATATGTATATTTGCTTATACATCAATGTTGTGTAAAAACGAATAACTTTTGTACATATCGACTGGGGAAAGGGAAAAGAACATAACCCTCAGTTTTTTTTCAATGTAACTTTTTTCTCGATGGCCAAAATGTCATCAACACGATTTAAGCAGCAAATTCTGTATTATTACCTAAATTAAACTTTAAATTTGAAAAAAGATGGCATTTAAATTTTTGCGGCTAGAGGAAAGTAATTTAGTCATATCAATTTTACTAGTTTTTCTCATATAACTTTTTAAATTAATATCAGATTGAGTAAATAATACACTTTTTGGCATGCAATTGTAATTCACGTGTCAATCATCTAATTGAAGATTATGTTTGTTTGAAAATTTGACTATATCATTAAATAAAGGTTTTTGTGTCTCCTGTAATTTTTTTGTGTGTGGGTTACATCTTTTTAATTTCTACGGTCGATATATGAGTCTTTACTGCTTGTATATAGTTTTTTACTTCTTTAAAGTAAATTTTTAGAATTTCTAGTTGTTTGGTTGTATTTTTTATGCCATGTTCGCTCCCAACGTGGAGTATATGAATCTACACAGTGTGAAGATATTCATTTCAGAAATTTAGTATATGCGTCTCTGTAATGCAAAAATATGTCTTATTAGATTTTACTTTTTTAGACAGACTATTTTTTACGAGAATAGTTTGTCAGACAATTTACTCAACCCGATGGGCATCCAGTCCTGCATTTTCGAATTTTTAAAATCCGACAGATTGGAAATTGAACCCGCATTCCCAGGATTGCTCGGCGCATACGCTACCAACTACGCTTTTGATTGTATATTTTCCATAATTTAGCCTGCTTATTGACCGCACATAAAATATCGATTTTGGTTTCGCCGCAATAAATAAAATCAAATTAAAACTGTCAGCTTATTTTGGGACAACATTTATAATGTGACCTTTCTCAATAGCCGAATAATCTGCTGTTTTTTTCTGGAAGAAAACGAAAGAGATTATTTTGTAATCCAAATGTTGTCCTTGCACCCTCGCAGCCTCTCCGGAAATAAAAAAATAATCACAATCTCAAATACATTAAGTTCAAAGCGAGTATTTCCTCAATTTATTATTATTTTCAATCCCCCAATAAGGCATCTGGAATCGTGAAGCTTCGTCTTCACTGGGGTTACTTTAATTTGATGTGATTTGACGAAGTGTTTTCACATACTTCCACGGATTTTTAACGATGCTTTGCCAACCGTAATAGCTTACTTGTTCTGATTCACTATTAAAAATGCCATATTTCTTCTAAGATGTAGTTGTACCATTTACTTATTGCAATATATTCTCATACAATTTTAAATACATTTTTTTACCTTATCTGCTGAGGTATATACGTCATAACGTTAAGACTTTTTAAACATTTTTTTTACAAGGATTGGTAGTCAAGCTCAACCAAAAGAGGAAGTTGAATTCTCAACTTCTATCATCAAACTGCGTGCGCTTACCTCTCAGCCACTGAAGAGTCAAAAATCCTAAATGAATAATATTACAATCATAATTTCATTTAAAATTTTAACTCTATCTTCTCCGATATACGGAAATTATGTGAATTCTATCTATTATGTAAAAAATTATCTCGACAGCTTTATTCGTAAGATATGGTTTTTATCTTTGTTTGCCAAATCCGCTCCGAAAATGGATCATATGGATCTACACAGCGTGAAAATATTAATTTCAAAAATTTAGTGTAAACGTGTCTGTAATGTAAAACATGACTTATTAGATTTTTTCACAAGAATTGGCATTATCTAATTAATAACCAGGTAGGCATTTGACCCTGGAGTATTTTTAACCCAGCAACTTCGGAAATCAAACCCGCAATATCCGGTTCTAGAGTACTCACGCTGACCTCTCAACTACTGGGTAGATAATTATTTAATGGCACTATTTTAACGTCATTGAGTAAATTAACATATTTATTTATTAATGCAGTTACTGAAAATGGTTTAGGCCAAAACATTCATACTTACTTATCAACTCTACTGAGAAGAAAGTAATGGTATTTAATAAAAAAGATTTATAAGTATTTATATTGAGTGTGTATTTTATTATACAATTTAAAAACTGTGCTTTGCTTATATTTATATATCGTGACAATGTATGAGACTTAGCAATCAACTATTGTGTAGCTGTAAGACTATAAAACTGAAAATCCTCGGATCTATCTGCTACTTGGCTTTCCTCATTTAAATTTTATCCAAATTGCGCCCCTCTTGGTTCAATTTGTTGGCGGCAAAGTGACTTGTACCGCTTGCTCGTTATTTCCTGATGTAGATAGGGGTTGATGGTGGATTCGAATAGGGTAGTACTAAAACTTTCGAACCTCTGCTCGATTTTTGAAGAACCTATGCTTCAATGTAACAGTAAGAAGCCGGAAAAATGGTATAAAATTCGAATAGTCTTTTATATTCTACTGTATTGGCTTTAATATGATAATTTTATTACTCAATGTAACTGAACAACACAGTATGATGATTTCATTAACTTTAAATTTATGGGCGTCAACCTTTTCATTAGT
Source organism: Rhyacophila evoluta (assembly GCA_022683975.1). Taxonomy (NCBI): domain Eukaryota; kingdom Metazoa; phylum Arthropoda; class Insecta; order Trichoptera; family Rhyacophilidae; genus Rhyacophila; species Rhyacophila evoluta. The sequence continues at coordinate 8,576 of JAGVSQ010014338.1, forward strand.
GAGTTAATTATCTATGAAAAAAAATTAAAGTCTAAAATCTTGCACAATCCAATCAATTATATCAATATCATAAAATCAATTAAATTGGATGTGCCGATTTGTAGATAATACTTTTTTATTTCCAAGCAAGGAAAAAAATACACTAAAAATTATTCCAAATAGATAAGAATGTGTACAATATTACCACGTGTGGTCGCTCCTATTTCGGAATTAAAGGAGAACTTGAGATCAAATTTGAATGCATAGGATAAATGTATGTGACATTCTATATTATTTTTTTTGAACAGCAATATTAATAATATTTGATTTTTTTATAAAACATAAAAATTACCAAAAGAGCATAAGAGAATTTTTCAGCTCTTTTTCAGCTCTTTTTTGCTATTTTTTTCGTATTTTTCTCTAGCCTTAAAAATAAATAATATGATTAAAATAATTTTCACATATCATTTTTATGGATTTACTTAGAATTTATATTAAAATAAATAATAACATTTTATTATAAAATAAAAGAATACCTTTGCAATCAAGGCAACAAGGCGCACTGCCGTATATGAAGGTACATACTACTCAAAGGGTTAATTGCAAAGCTTGTTGATTGGATTGATGAGTAAATTTGACGATGATTTGTAAGCTCGAATCAAATAAATTAGGAACTCATCGTTCAATATTACAATCTTTCATAACTGTCTATCTAATAGTAATAAGTATTTTAGAATTTTGTTACAATAGTGTCTAAAAAATATATGATATACATAATAAAAATAAGATCATTTTAAATTGATACTATAATTATAATTCGAAAGTTTCGTAACGATCTATAGTTCTAGAGCAATGTAAAATCTCAGTAAAACTATTTAACATTGTATAGTATTCGTTTTATAGTATAAAACCACTACATAACGAAGTAAAGCGGGTGAATGGGTGTCGTATGTAGCCTGAAGATGCCGAAAAGCGAAACCCGGGTCGCTAACAGTGATATCGCATATGAAAGTTTACCCGTTTTAAATAATTTAGAATTTAAAATCAATTCCCATCAAACACCACCAGTCAAAATATTGATTGAAGTTTGTTTGTTCTTTTAAAATCTTTTTTTTTTATTCATCTGCTATTTCACTTTTACTCATGATGAGATACCCAAGGATATCTTCACTTACTTCAAACAACTGAAAAAGTTGTTAACTAACTGGTAAATAAAAAGATGATATTAAAAGTGTTATCCAATAAATACATATATACTATAAAAAGACAGAATGGCCCTCAGTTTTATTTCGATAATTCGATAATTATTACAGTGTATGTAACTTAATACACATTTTATAAAATAAATTCAAGCTACAAGTACCAAATAATTATATGAATTTAGTTGTTTTGTGTTTGGAAAAAGAATGGCCTTTGCGAAAGGAAATTTGCGGCTACGAAAAAGAACTTACTCTATATCAATTTGAATAGTTCTAATAAATAATTTGAACTGAATTAAATACACAAACAATAGTTTTATTCCTCATATGCTTGCCCCAAAATTATTAATAAGCGTCTATTATGCTTCTTGTAAAATTTATTCCGTATAGATTAAATTTTTTCTGCCTTCCTATAGTTGATATACATATTTTAAATAAAATTTTCTATACAGTATACTCCAAAGTAGTGGCAATAGTCCTGCCAATGCGAATGGCAATGGTGATGTTAAACGAAGTTGCCTCGGATATTAATATCTTCCATCTGGGTGAGAGCAAACTTAGATGGATGCTATTATATATATCATCAGAATAGGACCTCCCTAACTTACTTGGTAGACACTCTCTTTTTCCTTCTATATACACATATATATATTTGCTGTAATTCTTTCTTTATTCTTTTTTGTATTTTAATATGTTTTTGATATTTTTGTCATAACTATATGTATATCGTGTATCAAACTTTTAATTTGTAATGTTACAACATGTAATCTATATATGTAAAATCTAAAATCTGTATATCTGTCTGTATAATATGCGTAATTGGTCGAAACATTTTTTAATTCTGGCCAATATAAAGCTAAGCAATATAAATCTAACCAATCATAATTCGTCTATAAAAATATATTT
>JAGVSQ010014340.1:0-10335 GCA_022683975.1 Rhyacophila evoluta
TTACACAAACATTTGATGCATTTTTATTTCCATGGCATGTGGCACGTGACATATTGTTGAATTGAAAAAAAAAAATTTGGCAAAAGATTCGCCAACCTTGAGCTAAGTATTACACATAATAAAAAAATGCGCAGTATTTATTAAAATTATATTATATCATAGAATTTCAAGGGTTAAATAAATAGGTTGCAACTAGTGCAAAGATATATGAAAAGATTATTTTCACGAGGATTGATTTCAGCCATATGAGAAACTTACAACGAAAGTTCTCTCGAAAAAAATCGTTTTATTGATTAAAATTTGCGATCCCCAAATTTCTTGATAGATCTTTTCGACGTGATTTATTATGTAATCATATCAAATATTAATTGCTCATCTATGTATGGTTTTCTTCCGTATTAAAAAAGTTATGTAATATAATTATTTACGTAGATGAATGTGAGTGTGTGTGTTTAATGTAATCATAATAATTAAGGTACACATTGTTTTATTTCTGTAAACGTCTGACTATTCTACGGATTCTAATCCCATTCAAAAAGAGTAATAACTACTGTTTTGTGAAATCTATAAATTAATTAATGTTAATATTTCACCTGAGCGAGCTTAACTGATACGAAGAGTGCTAGTTATATGTTTAATATAAGATTTGTTAATCTACTTCATACTGAAGTAGTAATGTATTTGTCATTTTTTTATATAATAATAAATAATAATATTTTTAAATCACTGACCATCCAATAAACATTACATATGAATGGATTATAATCTACTTCTCATTAATTAAATTACCGTTGATAAATTTTATCAATTTTACTTCAATACATATAATTTGCCTTTTATTACTTTTTATTCATACTATTTTCATTACTTACCGTTTATAAAACTATAGTATTTATTCAGTTACCGTTATTCGTATGTTGTAGGCATACATAGTTTATGAATGCAATATTAACAATGTAATTTCATTTTAGCCAATTGTGTTTTTATCATATTATATTGTAGAATGAAATTATACACAAGTCACCGGCTTCCTATTACTGGGTGTTGTTAGTTTTTCAATTTTATTGCGAAAGAATTATTCGTCTTAAGAATTGAGTCGCCGAGTTACAAAAAAATTACCGTCATCAAATAAGAAAAGGAAATAAGTTTATAAAAGCTGACGAAACATAATAAGCTTGTGTGTAAAATAAACTTTCTGTGTGAAAAATTTATATATAAAAATGATAAAATACCATGTTATAAAATGTGAGTTTGATAAATAAGGAAGATTATTTCCAAAAACTTTTTATTATATTATTATTATGCCTATTATAGAATATTAAATATGTTATCAAAAATTTCTTCAATATTTAAAATGTTTATAATGAAGATGTTTTCAGATCTTATTTTTTTAATGTATAGTATATTTGTCTATTTGGTTATTTTTAGCAGCAATAATGAAAAACTGAAAGTTTGGAATTTAATAGGTAGCAAAAAGGCCAAGACTTGATTATATAGCCTCGTCTTATTTGTCTTCAATTTCAAAGTATCCAATGGCCAATTCGGAATTCCAAGAGGTTCAGAGAATGAATGATTAGACCAGGGGTGGCTAATCTATCGCGCATTGCATAATTACGAGTGGCGCATTGAGGACATGTTCTGAGTAGATTTTAATCCAAGAAGTTGAAAAATACTAAAGATGCATGGCGCATATGAATGTGAAATACGATATATGAAATTGCCGCATGGTTGGCGATTCCTGAATTAGGCTAGTGAAAATATTAATGGGAAACTAGCATATAAAAATCTTTAACAAAATGATATACTTAGACATTGTAATAATTACCACGTAATACCGAGTAAAAAATGTTCAGTCGCTCGTCAAATTCAAATTTTAATTCAATTCTTGAACAAAATACAATCATAATATATTTTGCTACATTGTTACTTGAACTACAAAATTTTACGTCTTAGGCCGACGCTACGATATCGGAGCGATAGGAGCAAGGCGTTGGCAACAGATATGCAAAATAGCTATAAATACAATACAATATAGGTGAGTGAGCAAATTTGGCAGTGCGACAACACGTTATTTTTCATCTCTACTACCAGCGTTTTGCTGCTGTCGCTCTGCCGCCACGGCATTTATCGTAGCCTCGGCCTTATATATCAATTTCGAAGTATCAATAGTCATGTGACTTAAAATTTACTCTGATGGGTGGAGTGTACTAATGGAAAATATTGCATTCATAAATTACCGCTCAATCGCGTTAAAAATATTATTAACACTACATCGTTAATATACTTCATTTCTATGAGTTTTTTTTAAGATTTTTCGATTGGATGATTACAAAATAAAAAATTACTCCAAAAATATCCGTATCTATTTGCGAATTAAATGCGCGCGCATTTCAGTGTGTAGTACTCGACAATCTAGCGTGAAGTTTGTACGATAGTCAGCTGGGCTGATTTTCATGGAGCAGCAGACTCCTGTGTTTTATCTAAATATTGTTTTAAATTTATAGATTTTTACCCTTCTTCTACACCATGGCGCACTGTATGCGAGTTTTGCATCGCCACGTAAGTTTTGTTTACAAAGCCGTCATTTCATGCGTGTTTTAAGTAATGCATACTACGCCGATAAAAATATTTTAGAGATTCGTTTCATGCGCCACGACTGAAATTACCGAATAAATTCTTCTAAATCCACTGAACCTTTGAAAATCATGCCTGCAACGGTGTTCTAAAATGCACTTCATATATGAATTAAAATCAATTCACTTTTCCGTCTCTTCAATAGAGAATCTCCGTTGTACAATTCTGGAGGAATTATTCTGAAACTTACGATAGTTATCTAATAGGGAAAAGGTCGGAATAATGCGCAACAATACTGACACGTAATTTTATCGGTGTAGCCATGTAATTTCTGTTATAATTGTTCGTTTTTCTGTTAACATGTCCTTCTTGCATAATATAATTTCGATGTTTTCAGGGTGGACAGGCGAAGGCTGTCCTTGCCGAAATCCAACAAAGATGCTTCAGCGTCTCTCCCTTATCGGCCGCAGCCGCCACGGTAATATATATTTCCTATATTTTCCAAGCAAATAACAAAAATAACATGTTACGTAACGACTTGACATTTTTTCGTTGCTGATTGACCTAACCCTAAAATGTTTGTTTTTCACAGGTTGCCATGTCGAAATTCGACAAAACTGCGTACCTGCCCTACGAGAAATTGAACAAAAATCTCGCAGTCATAAAAAAGAGGTTAAACAGACCGATGACCCTTTCTGAAAAAGTCCTATACTCGCATATTGATGAACCCAACACCCAGGTTTGTTTACATTGCCTTGATAATGTGAATCTTAAATTTCATGTATTTGCTAATACCAATGTTAAAAACGAATAAACATCAAAATTGTAAAGAGTTTAATTTCAGAAATGTTGATTATAAATGTCAAATCATTAGTATATACAGAAAGATCTGACTTACATATACAATATTTAGATAAAGACCCAATAGTCAATCTCGAATTGTCATATATATTTCACACATGCTTCTATTGCACACTATTTTAGCAGAGATCAATATTTATATACTTTTATATAGATCAAAAAACAACTACGGACACTTCGCAATATAAAGCAGAAAGCATGCCTCACATCAAATACTCACTATACCCAAAATATTTATATCTAGACTAGAATATCTTTTGATTTGTAATATTAACTTAGTACTTTACCCACGGTAATGATAATGCCTAACAAAGATTTTTAAATACACTGAAAATATAGGAGGTAGAGAGAGGCACCAGCTATCTGCGTCTCCGTCCTGATCGCGTAGCTATGCAAGATGCCACTGCCCAAATGGCTATGCTTCAATTCATCTCATCCGGTCTACCCAAAGTGGCTGTCCCATCTACAATTCATTGTGACCATCTCATCGAAGCCCAGGTTGGAGGCGAGGAGGACTTGTCTCGTGCTAAGAGCCTCAACAAGGAAGTTTACGATTTCCTTCAGACCGCCGGAGCAAAATATGGAGTCGGTTTCTGGAAACCGGGCTCTGGAATCATCCATCAAATCATCTTGGAGAATTACGCATTCCCTGGACTCTTGATGATCGGTACCGATTCTCACACACCTAACGGTGGAGGTCTGGGCTGCCTTTGCATTGGTAAGTAATGGAAAACATCCAATCTATTTCAATATGTATGTCTCAAATACTTCAATTATCATACAGAATTGAGTCGGCTGCTTTCAACACCACTTGCTCCTTATCTTAAACAATAATATAATATACCACATAATGATGAAATATTACACAATTCCGGCTGTAGAATAATATACAAATTCCCAGAACAAAAATATAACTATTCTGTAAGTCATTATGTTTGAATTATGCTTTTCTTTAATAAACTCAACTCATCGCTACTGCTAGAAGAAACAAGAAAATCACATATTTTATGCTTTTTTAAATCTTTAAATCATACTAGTCATTCAAATATGGATACCGCAATGCCCCTCCAACTCCTTAGAGTCTTGGAAAGCAAATACAAATTACATATTGGATTCAACCCATGAAACTATAGATGAATGTTACAATTCTCTTTGAAACATAATCTGTCGTATTTTATACATGCAGGGGTGTACTAAAAGATTTTACATGTATCACTAGTGATGTTATTACTGTATTATATTTATATATTTAAGCATTCCATAATAATTGTAATGAAAGTTATACTATAAATCACAATATGTTCAACCCTTTGGCTGCTAATATATTTTTTAAAATTGTAGAATTCTAGCAAGGTATTGACCACGAAGAACCAATTATAATTATTTCTGATTTAAAACTAAAAATAACATGTGCTATTATTAAAGATACTACCTTTCATATTAACTACTCGTAATATTTTTAAATGGCTAGGTATAGAATGTTCTTTATTACCATTTCTCGCTCATATCACGAGCGACGACACATCGTTGTTTAGCAGTCAAAGGTTTTCTACCTTCACGTAATTAATTAACAATGTCAAGTGAAAAATGTGAATGTTTTTTTAAATTTATTTTTTGAAATTGTAGGTGTTGGTGGTGCTGACGCTGTAGACGTAATGGCCGACATTCCATGGGAGTTAAAGTGCCCAAAAGTTATTGGTGTTAAGCTAACAGGTAAATAAATAATTCCATTTCTGCAATTGTTTTTCTAATAATTTTACTTTCCTGTATGCCTCATCAACTATATCAAGTCCATACTGATTCCCAAGAATCTTAACCCCTCTCCAGTCCTCCTCAGTTCCTGACAGTACTTTATAATTTTATCAAATAACAGCATTCATTGATATGCAAAAATACCTGCATCTTAGATCTTATAGAATCACTGTCATGTTAATCTTCTGAATTCATGGTAATATTCAATAACTTTAAAATTTATAATATAGATATTATTTAATTCAGTAAGCTTGAAGATCCGGTGGCCCAAGTTGACTCTTATAAATCATCTATAACTTGGGATTGAGCCAGGTCTAATGCTATATCTTACTTTAAGATGTTATGAGAAATTATATAGTCCGTTCTTACCACTGATACCACCAAGTCTTAATATCTACTTTATTTCTCCATGCTGCAAGTCCAGTCTTTTGTTATGTTATGTTCAGTTTTTGGGTCTTTAGGGTTATTTCACTTGAATGACCAAGAAATGGAAAAGGATTTATCGATATTAAATTAAATAGCACACTGAGTGTATCTCAAATTGTATTTTCCTCGTATGAACTTAATTGTTTCAAAAAGTAATAGCCAGTAACAAATTATATACGCTTCATTAAGTAGTACAAATAAATAATTTTAAATATAATTTATGTACTTCCTTTTTGCTTTACTCTATCTGAGATTGTGTTTTGAAGTGTTAAAAAATGATATGGTATCTTATCAGTATAATAATGTTTAGTACATATTTAGTAAAATATCATATCACTTGTTTTTATGATAATATTGCTCTTTCTAACCAGGTCACTAATTTTATCAGATATTTGGAAGATTAAAGGCTTCTGTTGATATTTTATTCAAAGAAAACTTGCTGTATTAACAATTATTTTTAATTATTACCTCCTAATTGGCTCCCAATTTCTGGGATACTAGAAATTGTAATAAGGAAAATAACTATTTGATTTCAATTCACATAAGCACTATTTACGTATTGATATAATGTCATTTCCTATTTTGGCATCAAAATTATAAAATATTTCAACTTGTTTTTCATCGGTTAGTAAATCGACAAATTCACATCATTCATAATTACAATACAATATATTCCACAAGTTGAAATTATTATACTAACAGTAATGCTAACACTATCTTTTCATAATATTCTTCACACTCACCTTTCACTATTCACCTGAATACAATTATCAATATCTCTCAAATTTACATCTAAAGTCTGCCTATTTTAAAAGCCATTTCAAAGTCATCCTGAGAAATACTGTTCTAAACTACATTATTATTTCCTAGTGGATTTAATATGAAAATGGTAATTGCACAAATTTCAAATGTAAATGACTAAAAAAAGCGTGCACTCCCAATAATGCTTTATATTATAAATATCACACTATTTAAATCCATACAAATAATATCCACAAAAACAACACTAGCATAAAATGTAAAGGCTACAACCATTCATAAATTTTTCTATAAACTAGGTTATCATAAAATGATGGATAGTTATGCTCCATTTCAACTTATTTCTAAGATATCACTTAATATTGTCTGTTTCATTTTACATTTTTGCGTCGCGTGCTTGTTATTCCCATAATTAAATATGAACATAGGACATTTCATAATATCCACAGCACTTAAAATATCTTAGTGTTTGTACATAAGTCGGTGTAATTCATGTCAATTATTCTATTAATATCATTGGACCTTGACATTCATTCAGTGTAAATTGTTTAGACTGATCGGTGTTATTAATTATACTTGGATCAGCATAAATACGGAATATTTATCATCAGTAATAATATTTTTGTTCAATTTTGATTTTATAATTTATTGGATATTGTAATAGATTAGAAAGTGAATGGCTAACTATGAGACATAAGAAAACTTTGCTGCCAAATGAACAATTTCAAATGAAATTATTCAACTTGATTTTTAATAAAGAATTACAATATCACAAATCAATATTTTTTTTCGCTGTATAAAGATGGCATTTTAAAATAAATGATACTCCAGACTATTTCACAAAGCCAATACCGAGTATGGTGATTTTACTACCAGGATCTACTAACTGATAGATTAATACAATAACTAACTATACATAATGCTGAAAATGTCCTGAATATGGAAACGGTATTCAAATTGATTTAAGCAACTGCTAAACCATCAAAATCTCAATAATAAATAATTGGTATTGAACTATATACAATATATTTTATTAGTTCTTCTGTTTAAACATATGTTAATGTTATGCAAGTCAAGTGATTGCAAATATTGTAAAATGAATACAAATTTCATGAGATTAAAAAAAAATATAAGATGATAATCTTACTGCGTGGAATAATATTTATGTACAGTAGGAAAACTATTAACTATTGCGTGAACCATAAAAATTCCAGAAAAATGGTAAAAGAAAATGATTTAACTTACATCACATTAGTATTTTTTTTTTTTACTAAATTGGCCAACAGCCAATCAACTGTTTTGCCGGTTTTCAAGTGCAGTCTTAGTATTTTTTTTAGTATATTTTATGCTTGATCATGAAAATAGAAAAGAAATTACTGTATTTATTTTGAATTTTCAGTAAAAATGACTTTGCTGAATGATTCTTTAATTATTGTATGCGAAATTAAGTTTCTCCAGAAATATCAATACAGTATATTAAGACTCACACTATATTGGAAAAATATTATAAAAACAGCAAAATTTATATTTAAACCAAATTTAGTATATGAAATTTGAAACTCTTAGCAGTATTCTTCTATAGAACTATGCTTCTCTTGTATATATTAACTTCAATAGATATGGGTTACTCCTAAACTTTGTTTTTAACTCACTTTAGTCATAATTTGCTGCATAACAGAACCATCACAATGTATAAATGTTAGATTTAAATTTTTATGGTTTCGGTCTGATGCAGACAGAACATCATGTAATGGGAACTATCATAATTCCTATTTAAATTGTGAGCTGTCTTTTCGAAATTCCAACTAAAATCTAGATATCATTACGTATCTATAGCTGTCTGCACTCGATATTCACTCCATCACTGATCAGAAGACATTATAGAATGGTTCCACGTTATGTTAATTTTGTTCCTACTAGTGTAAGATTATTCAGTTGTTAAACAATCATGTTTCTAATCTTCAGGCAAGCTTCAGGGCTGGGCTAGTCCCAAAGACATCATCTTGAAGGTAGCCGGTATTCTCACTGTAAAGGGTGGTACTGGAGCTATCGTGGAGTACCATGGACCAGGAGTTGACACCATCTCCTGCACTGGAATGGCCACCATTTGTAACATGGGTGCTGAAATTGGAGCCACTACCAGTGTAAGTCCTAAAACCTTTCTAAATAGTTCATAAAACAAGAATACCTTGCAAAGTCCAGCTAATTGGTTCTACCGACATGCCGGACTATTTGAAACCAAACTGATAAACCCTGAGGAATATGGACGGATATATACCTTCCATATACGTCCGTGTGCCTTGTCGCCTTGTTTTCAAAGCCATTCTTCCATTTTTTAATATAATGTTTTTATTTCTTTTAATATAAATACTAGATAGATATATCAATGATATATGAAAGTTACCACATTCATATCATTTATTTTTAGTCTAGAAAAAAATACGTGAACATTACGAAAAAAAAGTTGATTTCAGAATTGAAAAATTCCTTTATGCTCTTTCAATAATTATTATGCTTTATAAAGAAATGAAAGATTATTTATATTGCTGTTCACAGAAACACATAAAATGTTATATACATCAGTCCTATGCATTCTAATTTGATCTCAAGTGCTCCTTTTATTCAGAAATGGGAGCGGCCACATGTGGTAATGTTATACACATTCTCACCAATTTGGAATAACTTTTCAGTATATTTGTTTGTTGTTTGGAAATAGAAGAGCATTGTTTACAAATCGGCATATCCAATTTGATTGATTTTATGATATTAGTTGAATTGGGAGAAGTAATAAATTTTAGAGTTAAAAACACATTAAAATTAGGGATTTATACTTTAAATTCCTTTTTTATTTATAAGCATTTTTCTTCTTTTTTTCTCATACGACAAGACATAACAACGAATTGCATCATTTACCGTTAGATGAATTGTAAGGCTATGTTCGATACTGGGTTCAAGTCCCATGATCTGATAATTTTTCAACCATGTCAATAAATTTTAATGTGATTCAGCCATTAAGTCTTGTCAATCAATTGATAAAAATAATAATCATTAGAAAGAAATATTATCCCAAAATATTTTAACCAATATGTCATCATAATATGATTATTATGTTGATCAAGTTGTTTTGTTTATTAACCATCGCTATATAGTTTTTCTTTCTCTCTCTATAGACTTGACATATTAAACAAACCAATTCTATAGTGTAAATTACCGTAATTTTGCTAATAATTAAATATTTTAAACCTGTTCATATTTTTTTGTTGCAGTTGTTCCCATACAATGTCAGCATGGAGAAATACCTGAAGGCGACCAACAGGAATGAGATTGCTGAACAAGCAAACAAATTCAAATCCCTTCTTACCCCAGATTCAGGAGCACCTTATGATCAGGTAATCTTGTTGTATATTTATAAATAATAACATAATATCTGAAATAAAAAGGTTTTAATATTTATGATATGCCATAGCTGAAACCAATTTTGCAATTAAATGTCGAAGGATTTATAGAAAATCAATTTAAATATATCAATGATCATTTTCATGTAAATTGTTGTTAATTTTGACTTCGCTGACATAATTTTCCATGCACACTAAATACTAAATACCTGAAAACATTACTTCAGAATTATGGAAATGTAATTACAGCATACCCAGTTAAATATGGGTTGCACAACATCATATTACTAAAGAAATAAGTCCCAAAAGATAACTTTCAAGATTTGTCAGCCAATTGTCCTATTATATTTATTGATTTCATGACTAAACCCAAATACATTTGTAATCGAACACACTTCTAGGATTTGAATCTATGATACAACTTATTTATTAAGAATTGAGCACTTTAACTATTCTTCCATTTTGAATAATGATGAATTATGATTTATATTCTTAACTCAATTGCAACAGCTGATCGAGTTGGATCTGTCAACGTTGGAACCCCATGTGAATGGACCCTTCACTCCTG
>JAGVSQ010014341.1:0-10656 GCA_022683975.1 Rhyacophila evoluta
TGTGTAGATCCATATGCTCCAGTTTGGGAGCGAACATGGTTAAAAATATATATATGTATATATATTCAATGGTGTTCAGGAATGCCGGTTTGACATACGTGGGTGCCAGATTATTGTTGGGAGACAGAAAATTCGGCAAACACCTGTGATTATCATATTATACTCAGGCATAAGAAGCAGATATAGTGACAGAATAAAAAAATATAATCTACAACATCGCTCGTCTAGAAATTACCTAAAGATGACCAAAGAAAAAACTCTGTAACGAATATAAATCTCGATGTAAATATAATAATACACTTAATTGAAACTATTTATCTTTTCAATGTTTTAATTAAGTCAGCGGAATCGATTATTATTAAGTGATTTACTGGCTATAATAAATTTAAAATAATTTTATTTCGCTTTTTCAATGTCAGTAAATCGTCATAGTTATAAGACTACTGATGGATTTTTTGAAAATACAGAACTGGATGCCCATTGGGATAAGCAATTTTCTTAAAAATAAACTCTCAAGACATGTATTCACATTAGAAAGATTCATACTATCTACGTTATGGTATATAAGTGAATGTTTGTTTGTTTATTCGCTATGGATTTGGACAGAGTACGTGCCAATGAAGCCAAACTTTCCAGGAATACTCATTTCATCTAGGAGAAGGTCGTGGCCTATTTTTATCGATAGTGTTTTTTGATTAACGTACTATATTTTTTCATCTTTTATTTGAACCTTTTGACAAATAACAAATAATAAGACGATTGATTATTCAAATTTCGAATTTGAGCAATTGCGATCTAAGCATTTTGATTTTTTCGACGTTCAATTGTTTTTTTTTTCTCGCAAAGACGTCAAATAAAATTAAAAATTACACCGATTTATTTTGCATTATAACCAAGTAAAATCAAATTTTATCTTAATTTACTTATGAGATATTTAAATTATACATTCTAAATAATAGTATTTTGCAATGAGACGTGTCAAATCTTCAATTGACACATTTTTTGCGTCTACGCAGCGCTAAGAAGTCACTTTTTTTAACACAAAATTGGAAATACTAATAAGTAATATCTTATGAGTATCTGCTCAATATTTTATGTATTTTGTACACAACCTGTGGTGGTAATCCAATATTCATAATAAAACATTTAAATCGTCTTTAGATAAATTAGGTAAGAGTAAACATTATTAACAACGTACTACTTATCCTTAGTGAAGATAAAAGATAACAGTACGCTATTTTTCTTTTTAATAACATACGAATCTATATTTACTATTGACGAAAACTCATTGCTGGAGCGAGATTAAGTATAAATTCTACAATATAATAATTGTCAATAAGCTACTAATGAGACGTATAATTTCTTTATTTTTATTATTTACTTTGTCCATTCAGAAAGTGTACCACATGGGTCACAACAATCTAACAATGACCACGTCAGAAGTGTGAAGTACGAGCATTTATCACTGTAAAGCCTTTATTTGCCGGTTTTTTTTCATGATTAGTTTTCATAATCAGTTGTCACCTAATTAAGCACCCAGTCTTGTATTAAATCCTGATTTCTAAAAACTGTAGTACTCAAATTATCAATGACCAACTAATCAACCACCGGGAGTGTTCTTTGTAGTGGCGATACAGATTCTACAAAAATTCTATGTAGATTGAAGATGATCCGAATTTTGTGAAATAAATAATCGAATAACCAAAAAACTCGCGCGATTCTGCATTAAAATATACATCAATAAAACATGTAAATATTATTTGTTAGTGTAAAAGTGTGCCAACAATACAAAACATAAAACTATACTTTACAAAGTGACTTAAACCAAAGAATCAAGATATGTGTTCCTGCAATATTGGCGACGGTATGTTTTAAAAGTGATTATTATTGTAAGTTTTCCCGGGTAACAAAATGATTATCAAAACGCGTAATTTATTACCTGTTTATTTAATCGAATATCCTGTAACTATATATAAAAAAATATACAATTTACAATCCTAGCATATCACTCACGTATATATAAAACTTTACATTTTTCCTGACAATTGATAACTTTTATATGACCTATCAAAATCCACCCAAGTAGGTCCTTTGTACGCTACTGATAGCCTCCTTTACCATGTATGACTCGAAGCCAGCCAGTCAGTCGGCTACCAGCTGTCCTGAGAGATGGTAGTCTAGGCCTACGTTTTTTTGAAAATCGCGAAATTTTCAGACGAACTCGGAAAACATCGCGAAATCCAAATATAACACAGACCTGTTGCTTTAAATCTAGTTTATGAAAAAAAAAATCTAGTTCTTCTGAGGTGATAACAAATTATTTTACTACTTAAAACGAGGGAAAAAAATATTCAATTAAAATATTAATAATACAGCGTAATCACGAAATTAAAGATTTCCTTACAGAAGTTTAAGTCCCGCACAGGATCATTTTTTTTTAATTTATTTTAAATTTGAAACAATATTAAACTATCTTTTTTATAAAAAAACTTGTCGTAAGTGATGTTGAGCATTAAATATACAAAGGCTACATTTCCAAAGAAAACATATTTCGATATTCTGAATTATTTAAAACTGGTAAACTTCCATATGGAATATTTTCTATATATA
This sequence comes from Rhyacophila evoluta, assembly GCA_022683975.1. Classification (NCBI taxonomy): domain Eukaryota; kingdom Metazoa; phylum Arthropoda; class Insecta; order Trichoptera; family Rhyacophilidae; genus Rhyacophila; species Rhyacophila evoluta. The sequence goes on from JAGVSQ010014341.1 coordinate 2,611, forward strand.
TATTTTCACATATGGAAGTTTACCAGTTTTAAATAATTCAGAATTTAAAATCAATTTCCATCAAGCACCATCAGTCGAAAATATTAAATATTTCGATATGTTAAAATTTAAAGGATAACATTTGAAACAAGTATTTTTTGTATAAAATAATTTTTAATGTTTATTTTTGTTTCAATGTTTTTAAAATTGATTTTCTACCGTTTAAAACGCTACATTGTTCTTCAATACAGAATACTTTGTTCTTCTTTAAATTTTGGCATCTTGGAATAAGTTTTCTTTGAAAATATATCCATACATTGTGTGAATGCATACAACTAAATACTCTTTTTAAAGTAAGTTATATTTTCAAAGTATCTGCATTAGTCCACAAATTGTTTTTAATTTATTTGCAAAATACATAGTTTTGTGACGTGAACGTATTCTATCGGTAGAATACTTTATTAATGATCGATCATTTTTTTAAATACATTCAGCATATATGTGAGTACATCCTATAATTATAGCAATAAGCGTGTTTATTTTTAGGCAGTTACGGTTCTCAAATCTGCAAGTCTGACATTAAACGATTCAGCCACTGATGTGGCGGTGATCTTATGAGATTAATAAAAATATTTAAACGTAAAAAATTATTGTTATACTTTTCTACTATTGAAGCTATACAAATATAACCGTAGTGCTTAATACTTTCTAAATAATCTAAAATATATTTTATGTAACCAATTTTAAAGTATGGTATTTTCATCCAAAAATATAATGTAATTTTTATGTATAATTATATTTAAAATATATATAATTACTTTCCGCGCGTAGGGGGTTAATAGTAGAACCATTAATGATACAATAATTGTCATGATTATAACAATTTGAATTCAGCATGTGGGCTGAAAGCGAATGGCTAAAATCTATACTATGATCGACTAAAACATCTATGTTCGTCCCTGTGTTCCAACACTAATTTAGTAACGTTGTATATTTTCCTCTAAATATCATGTTGTATTGATTATCAACAATCATAATTTGTATCAAATAACTTCATGCATCTTTCTTAAATGATACATCACAACTACGAAAAGAAAAATGGACATAATCCTTAGTTTCAAAAAACCTTTTTTTCGATAATCACAATGCATACAACTCAATACATTATATCAATTAGACGTAAGTAGCAAATACGGAATTAGTATCTAAATTTAGCTTTTAATTTTTAAAAAAGATTTGCCTGTCGAATTTGCAACGACTTCCGCCACATAAGTTTTATTATTTTTTTCTTAAATAACTAATTAAATTAATATCAGATTGCGTAAATAAAACACCAATTTTCGTCTTCGTCCGACTTCAAGATTGTATCTATGTAATATTTTGACTTAAAAAAAAAACATCAAACAGACGACCATTTCGCTTTTTATTCTGCGTGGGTTCCATTATTTTTCCTTTCCACGTCAGTATAATATTGTTTAACAGAATGGGGGTATTTTTTTTAGATTGCATAGTTAACATTTTGTACTATATTTTATTACCAAACACGTAAATTCTTCACCCAACTGTGTTTTTACAAAGGAAAAGTTTCATACTTTTATATTATAAATAATAATTTGTGATGATTGTCAATACTTATAGTTATGATAGTATTAACATAAAGCTTTGAACATTTTCATTGTATAATATATATCTGTATGCTATACATTTGTAAAATTTGTCATCTGAAATCGTTTCTAAAAATGCTGACAGAGCACAATCACTTAATACAAGATTTTAGATTTTTACGTCTTTAAAAATATGTAAAAAATTCGTATCGGATATTTAAACAAAATTAAATACGAAATTCGAGGAAAGTGTATAAATAACTACATTAAAACAGCACACGCGGAATAAATAGTAACCAAGAATCATTAGCAGAGTGATGGATAACAAATAGGCAGGCGATCATCGTGAAATTAAACAAACAATAACAAATCATTAAAATAATGGACGCTAAGCAGTACTCGTGAGGATTCGACGAAGTTATTCTGAAATTATTATATATTCTGTGAAGTAAGTGATTACTGGAAAGTTAATGAAGACATATGCTTAGATATCTGTTAAGATCAAGTTACTTCAGCCATTTATTTTTTTCTGGCCTAAAAAAATCAACATAAATAAAAAAATCAACGGGGAATTATCTTCCATGTATTTGATTTTTACAAAAATGAGTAAATCTGACGTTGTATAAAGTTTCCACCGTCCTGCCGACTGTAAAAACCTCTCGCGTGTTGAAATATACAGTTATTTAATTGCATCTCCTATACACGAAATGTGATTTTGAAACACATTCCAAATGTCCGTAGGAGCTATTGAATAAGCAGTACTTTTTTGATGTTTTAAAGAAACAATCTCAAAAATCAGTTTTTATCTCCTCCTGAACAATTACGTTTTGATATATGGGAGTTATTTTCCCGTTGACTAGGATACACTAAATGATAGATATTTATCATTCCTATTGTTTATTTTATCATAATATACAGGTAACCCTCGTATAATACGGTTTTAATTTAACATTGTACGAAAATTTAGAAAAACGCTCACACATCACACACCTTCGTACACGAGCCTTCTTTATCATGGTTTTAGAGTTAAAGCCTTCGATTAAATAAAGGCTCAAATGCAAAAAAAAAACTGAGTTAAGTTCCTTTTCACCACGTTTGCTCCACAAGGTGGGCATATGGATCTATAAATTGTAAATATATCTGCTTTGATATTGTGTCTGGATCTCCGCAATGTGAATACGTAAATATTATTTTTTCATGAAAATTGCTTGTTAGATAATTATTCGACCCAACGCGCATCCAGTCCTGCATTTGCGGATTTTTATCCGGCAGATTGTCTCTCAGGTAGCGTAGTTGGTAGTGTGCGTGGCTAGCGATCCGGGGAATGCGGGTTTGAATCCCCATCTGTCGGATTTCCGAAAAATGCAGGACTGGATGGCCGTTGGGTTGAGTAATTGTCTGACAAACAGTTCTCGTGAAAAAATAATCTGTCAAGACGTCTTCACATTGCGGAGATTCATTTACTTCTCTTTCGGAGTGGGTATCTTTACACTGTGTTGATCCATATTCTCCAAGTTGGGAGTGAACATGGTATATAAAAAAAAAAGATATGGGAATCGAGTCCGTATTCTCGGATGTGAGGCGCACTTGTTAATCTATACGCTACAAGTGAGACACGGCAGGGACGTATGATAAATTTTCTCGATTTGATTCAAGACTTTAAAATGTCGCTCCTCTAGCCCTCTGAAAATTCTGATTTATTGTCTTTTTTGAGGTGTCGCACCTAAAAAAATTTGGTTTCTTGTATTTTTTTTTAGGTCCCGCGGCAAATTTCTTTTCTCTTCCGAATATTCTAGTTTTTTGCGTCTCACGCCTAGGTCATTAAAAAATATCATGCCTTCTCAGATAACTTCGCCGCCCAAACAATAATATGTTTCGCCCCCTCATAGTTTATGCTTTTGGAACATTTGTATTGATTTTGCTACTTTTGCCGCCCCTCACAAGATGCCACCTGATGCAACCGCGTCTCTATTTTATTGCACACCATGGTCCTGGGACTTGGAGAGCTACGTATGTAGTATTTTTCTAAAAGGAAACCCCAATGCTTAAATCGAGAAACAAGTCTAAAATTAAGATGCAAAATATCATTAAACTACCTTATAACAGGGCGCATTTCTTTCTTAAATAACTGCATATGCGTATTATTACAATACCTGACATTTTATACAAAATGGCTAAAACAGTGAGTATAAGTAATGGTTTGTCCTTTTTAAAAATACACGACCGGATACGCAATATGTTAAGTAATTGGCTGAAAATGATTTCTCGTGAAAAAATGGATCAAAAAAGTCTTTATAACACGGAGATTTATATTTTCAATTTCTAGGTGGTTATCTTCACCACGTCGATATCCATAAATTTCATTGCAAGAAACTTTGAAATAAATATCCATAATTTTATGTCAATCAATCAATTAATCAATTGATTTGATTATTAATGTAATTAAATCATTTCCACTCCAAAACAAAGTACAAGTATCTTAATTATGTAATATAAAGTAGTTTGTTTATTACAGTGGAGACCTCTTAACATGAAACCGAAGAGACTGAAATATTTTTTCACGTTAAATGAATTTCGTGTTAAAAACCAAATGCGAAAAAACTCACCAATGAATTAATTCGATTTTCTGCATAGTTCATTGACAATATATAAATTGTCAGATATATTATATGAGATACTCTATTGATACATATTCAATAAAAACACACACACACACAAAAAAAATATTGTTCCCACAATAAATCTCATTTTTTAACAAAAACACAAAATTCGAGACATTCAATACACGCGTCACCGAGCTTGAAGACAGGCTGACCTTTGATAAATCGTGATTGATTTTACCTAAAGACGAGCAATACCTAGGAATTATTGTTTGAAAATTGAATATCTAGTGAACAAATGATATGAAATAACCTCTGGGTAATAAGTACGCAGCTGCAAATAGTAAATAAATTTTGTTCCTTCGAATGCAAAAACTTTTATTGGGGTTTTGTTTCGTGTTTAAAGAAATTGCAGGTCTATTAATTAAAAGATTAAAAACATCTGAGCGACCACTTAGCTACCGATACATTTTGTTTGTTCGATGTGCAAAAATTTTCATGTCAAATGATTTTTCTTTTCGTCTTAACAGTCAAAATATTTATGAAATTACATGGATTTTGTCGGGGCCGCAGTATTATTTCATACTAACCGATTTTTCACATTAAGCATTTTCATTGTAAACGGTTTCCACTCTAATTTAAATGTCTTTTACACAATTCACTTCATATTTTAAATATATTTTATTAGAACTGTTTTTTGAGGTCAAAAGTTTAAATCTTTTAGCTACAAAAAAAAATATATAACTAGTTTGAACAATTCACCACCAACCAATTATAACAAAAAAACAAGACAAGCTTTCGTGTTATAGCGATCTATTATATATGCCCCACGGAACGGATATGATAAAAAATGGGTACATTATCGGTTTAAAATCGTATCAGCACATAAACACACAAATAACAAAGGTTATAATAATTGTTATCGTATTCCATAACGATGTAAATATAAGGCTACATCTTTATCATTACGGGTAATTTTTTTAAATATATTCAAATTTAAGGCCTTGCTAATATTTGTACTCCTGGAAAATAATTTGTTTTTTTAATTGCTCGAGTGAAGCTACGAGATATATTTTTAATTCGATATTTATTAAGTTAATGATTGTTTGTATGTAAATATTTTTTCCCTATTATAGAAATAATTAATTCTGTTTATTCGTAATCCTCGACAAAAGATTTTATTTTGAAATGTTAGTGTTTTCTTAGCTTTTGTTTAAATAATTATTTTATTTGAATACATTTGCTTAAATATATGTATATATTTAAAAATATTATTCTATTTTATTTTCAAATTGAATTTACAAAACTAATATGATCGGTTAATCACAGAATCAGTTAAAATCAAGTTACTTTTATGGGCTTCTTCTTCTTCTGCTTCTGTTTCTGCTTTTCCGGCTCTACACGCCCTTAGAAATGTGTGAAACATCACATATAAATCACATCTCAATTTCTGAAGAACGCTTAGTACAGCTGCAAGAAGAAATTGGTCAAAAAGAGCTAATATATTCATTTATATTTATACCATTTTCGCTCCCGAATTGGAGCATATGAATCTCCACGATATGAAGACGTCTTGACAGACTATTTTTACGAGAATTTTTTGTCAGACAATTGCTCAACCCAATGGGCATCCAGTCCTGCATTTTTGGATTATGAAAAATCTGATTGATGAGGGAATCGGACTCGCGTTCCCCGGATTACTAGGCGCATACGCTACCAAATACCCGAGAGACACATGGAAGTAGTAATCGCTGTTTGCTTTGACACGTATACTAACATTTTACAAAATATCTACAAAGCATCCGTGTGGTCTGAACATTCAGTATTCAAGTTCAAAAAAACTATATTTATGGATAAGATGGCCTTAAAGGCTTTATGGCAAAGACTAATGTAATGTTGATAAAAATTGGAGCACAAGACGATCAAAATCTTAATTAAAACAAAACATTCAATGACTTTTAAAGCAATTCGTTTTTCAATAATTTAGTAATCAGGAAAGATATACTATACACCATGCAAGTTCCAATCCAATTTCACATTACAGTCTTAATTATATAAAGGTTATACTAAATCTTAGTTTGATTCTTTCATTCTGTTTCATATTTTTTTAAAATGCTTGGACGTCTTCTACTTAAATACATCTATATAGCCTTCTGAAATTTAAACAGACTTTTTACATTTCAAGAATTAACAATAAAGCGTCGGTTGCTGTTTTTTTTTAAAACAAAATATTATTATTTCGAAATTATCTCGAAAACGAAACAAACAATTTTAATTTCAAAACACGCTGAAAGAAATTTAGTTTTAGAATAAAATATTTATTATTTCAATATTTCCTACGTCAGTGAATATCACAAATATTGTCGTTAAGAAATTGTAAGACAAAATTAAACAAATTTCCATTCGAAAACGACTTCATTATAGAGATTAAAAACATAATAATAAATACTTCAGGTTATTTATATTAACATCTTCGCAAGTCATTAATTTAAATATAATACATAATTCGCAAAGAAAACGAAAACATTGTAGATGTAAGACTTTTAAAGTATGCCTCGTAAGCCGCGGGAAATTGGGAATTTGTTCAGCAATTAAATGGTTAATAAATATTATATTCTGCCTGGGAAAATTCAGCATTTTCCCCCCACGAAGTATGTTATTCGATCTGTGAAAAGTTTTTGGGGGGAAATAATTTTTCGTTGGAATAAATTAGTGTAATTCGGTTAGGGATAAATGGTGATAGAATTAAATGTAAATTGGGTGAAATTAGATAAAATCTACCAGGGTAGAATCGATTGATTATAACTTCGGCTCAATGTGTTATCTGATCCGATTAATTGAATAAAGCTATTATTATTGAAGTGATATTGATATTAAACCATAAAAAAGATCAAAATAATATGAAATACGAAAAGATATATCTGGAATTATTTTCTTTTAAGCAGTTATACCGAAATTAATAATTTATTCTCTTTTAGCTAGAAATAGCAAACAATTAGAACGTGAGAGATATTCATAGCAACACTAATAGTATATTTCTATTTACCAACATTTAAAATTTATTGTATTATCCTCATATCAATAAAACATCGGTTTGGCCAGTAGCGTAGCTACATATTTAGCGCCCTGGAGCATTTAAATCGTTGTGCCCCTTTAGTTTCAATTTTTTCTTGCAAAATCTCATGGTTTCTCATGTTTTTAGGTCTCACACTATCTAGTTCGGTAATTTAGAGGCCCAGAATTAGCATATAGGTAAATCTGCCACTGCTCTCGCACTAACTTTGCTTTACTTTCGCACCCCATAACATCGCGCCCCTCTCGATATGTGCGTCTGGAGCAACCCTCAGCTCCTCAATAGTAACATCACTAAGTCCCGCACAGAAGTTAAATTAATCGAAATGTTTTCGTAATACAAATACTATTTGAGGAAGTCAAAGTCAAAATGCCGCTATCAATAATTTTTTTTTTAAATGAGTCACTTATATTGCGCAGTCTTAAATATATTTTTTCTCTCCGATAGCCGAGAGGTAAGCGTACGTGTTTTGAATCTGTGGAATGAAGGTTCGATTTACACATCTGCTGGATTTAAATAAATGCTGGGCTGGATGCCCATTGGGTTCAGCAACTGTGTGACAATAAATTCTATTGAAAATTAATTAGTGAATACATGTCATTGTATTGCATAGTTTCTGAACAGACACGTTAAAAAACACATTTTTTTCCGGAGCATATTATATACTCGTAATATCTATAAATCACATGTTCATAAAAAAGTATTATAATTATTGAATGATCAGCTAATGTTCCTCAATTGATTAAGTATTTTTATATTTCCTAATGATATTCATTATAATTAAATAGGT
>JAGVSQ010014343.1:0-10656 GCA_022683975.1 Rhyacophila evoluta
TTTAGAATTTAAAATCAATTTCCATCAAGCACCATCAGTCGAAAATATTAATTACGTAAATTTTAATTTAGAAAACTATATTTACATTTTTGATTCGAAGAAATCGTTCTGGTATCTTATAGTTTGTTGAGTATTATAGATTTTTTCAGCAACAGACCACAGATTTCAAATGACTTATCTATTCCTCCGGTTCCTCTGCAGCTGATTTCTTCTTGAACTTCTGTGATCATCACGATAATCTCTGTCTCTATTTTCATTGTTATATCTATCTCTATCATCTCGATCATGGTCCCTCCCCCCTTCTCTTCCCCGCCATTCATCCCGACTCCGATTATTGTAAGGTTCATGCCGTCGGCTAGATCTATCTCTATCCTGACCAGAACTTCTTGAAGACCAATGTCCTTGTAGACTTGCAACACTCAGTTTATTAGTGTTCATATGCTGATTATCATAAGTGCCAAAACTTTCAGGGTAATCATTGTAAAAGTAGTTGTTCCTGTTAGGCATCTCATTCATTTTCATTCCAAATGAAAATTGCTGAGCCATCATGTTCTGGTCCATTTGAGGCATGTCCATTGACATGGGATAAGCAGGAAGGGAGAAATTCGGGAAAATGCCTGGCATGTTGTTAACCGTTCTTGATATATCTGGTGGTTTCTGCATCCGCATCATGAGAGGACGGTCGTAAAGGACGGTATCTTGAAAGAGATCTATGGCATATGGTACGGATTTCTCGTGAGTGTATGTCACAAAGCCAAAGTTTCTTTGGTGGCCATCATTGTCTCTTGGGATTCTCACTTTTTCCAACGGTCCTGCCTAAAAAATATATAAATTTACAATTAAGGTTATATGTAATACATGTAGTTGCAATTCAATAATTTTCAACTGGCCTTTTCTTATTTTAGGAGATTTGATTAAGTTAGTCATAAAAACTTTTCGCAAATGCATGATTACGTTGGCAGCGCCATTCACCCGTACACTTGCATAGTTTAAATCTTCTAAAATAAGAAATAGCCTCTAAACCAGCCTTAAGGGATTTATGCAGAAACGTAACTGAAGAGCGCTTCATGTTTGATCCACCACAATATTGAGTCATGCACGTCACAGACAGGTTTGCCAGACCACATTAATAATGAACTGCAAGCACTAATCACTCTCCGCGCCATAAAATTTTGATGAAAAGATGTAGACGAAGATCTGGTGAATGATGGTACGGAAGCAGACATTGCTATAATAATTAGCATGCAGATTAATTCATTGGACAGGGCATTGTTAAGCGAGAAAATAAACAACATAATGTTCAGAACTGAAATTAGTAGATATACCTGTAAGAATAATTCATAAAAGATATCGTGTGTAACGTTCTCAGATAAGTTTCCACACCAGATTGTTCTAGAATCCTCATCGTCAGACATTGTGATATGTATTATTGAAAACTTCAGCAAAGAAACGACTGGAAGTCAAAAGCGAAAACCAAAACATCGAAGCGTACGATAAACATGTAATGATTGTCAGTGTCCCATAGACAAAAATCTGTCAAAACCTATAACGTGTACCTATTAAAAATTCGTCATCGAATTATTATCTACTTTATATACATTATAAGAAAAATAACTAACCATTTAGAATTTCTGCTATAATTTCCACATTAAATGCATGATTTCATTTCAATTCAATAATTTGTATTTGTTGTAATTTATATTTTTTTGTTCAATATGATGTATAGAAATGATGACAGATCAATTAATTTTATTGCTAAATAATATTCTCCACTATCTATATTTTGTTCATAACGTTAATTGGCAACACCACAGTAGTACACTAAAACGTTGGTGAACGTAAACTAACAAGTATTGTGGTTAGGTTAATTCGTCAAATGACTTTCAACGGGGAAATTGACTAACCTATATTTTATAATTACATCTCCTAAATGAGGAACAACAGTGTAATCGAATAAGATTTTATTTTCGCACAGAATACAAAAAAAAACAAAAAATGGACGATAAACTCAAATTTCAAAAGATGCAGGACGAAATGTCAAGGTATTTATAAAAATCTAATATCGGTTAATCATGAAGTATTATAAATATGTGTCGTCTCCTACTGACGGGCGTTCAGGTTTGATATTTTATTGCAGATTCGAAGCCGAAATCTCGACTACTCTACCCCCTTCAAGGCCTGTCATAGGTTCGAATACCTACCAAAAAACCCAACAAAGTCTCGATCGTGGTCCCCAGCCGCAAGCTCCAACTCTTGGATCGACCCAGAACGGTCCACTTATACCTCCGCCTCCTCCTCCGCCGATGATGGGGCCGCGGATGCCTTTTGAGGGCATGATGAATATGAATATGCCACACCACCCTGCCATGGGAATGATGTTCGGTAATGTACCTCCTCCGCCGCCCCCCCCTTCTCTCCTGATACCTCAGCAGGTGCAGAGGTGCCGCATGCCTGGGATGAATATGGGGCATCCTGGTGGATTTCCGCAAATGCCACCTGGATTTATGATACCTCCTGCGCCGCCAAAGGTCACCCCTGCTGTGGTGTCCAGTGCGCCACAACTTTATAAAACTAAATCGGAAAAGACAAAAGTAAGTGTATCAACATACACATAATTTTCTTTGCTCGTTATACCTTTTGTCAAATTTTAAATAGCTATTTGGTGTATTTTAGGCTGATGTTTTGTTGGTCAAGGCTTTTGAACAATGATGGGTCCTGTGTCGCATGCATGCACTATTTGAAACATCAAGCTATGCAGGTGTATGTGTGAGCAGTGCTGTTAACGTAATCATATATTTCCGAAAATTTTTGTAATTCAATCAATTCCCCAGCCTAAAATACACCATTACCAAAATCTATTTATTTCCTGTAAGCTACAAAAGTTAACTGTATGAATTAATATTCATCCAAACTATTTTTTGTTCCATGTTTATTAGAAAAAAGATGCACAAGCCGCTCAGCATGCTCAAGAAAAAGAGGCCAAACAAAATGAGCTGAAAGAATCCCATTCCCATGGAGAATCCAACTCTCAATCAAACGCTTCATCAAATACAAACAACCAAACAATTCATCCATCCCCATCGCCTGCTCCCCCAGCCCCTGACCCGCCTGCACATCATCCACCTCCGCCTGCTTCCAATCCCAATCCTCACCACAAACTCAGTAAAAAGGAGAAGAAGAATAGAAAGGTATGTAGTACTTCATCCTGTTTTATATTGTTACAAAAGATATTCTATTATGCAAGATAATTTTATGTTGTCTAAAAAAGAAACTTTTCTACGGATCAATTAGTTTTGTTGATAATTAATTTGATTATTATTATATTATTTGGGAACCATATCCAAGACTGCTAGAATTGTCTATATAGATATATTTGAATCTCTGGCTTGAGGAATAAGAATTCATATTAAAAAAAGTTTTCCTTGATGTTGAATTCATAATTAAATTTCTAGTAATAAAAGACTTTAATAAACTAGATTGGGTTCATCCATAGAAATGAAGGATATCCACTTTGAACTTATGGAGTTGTTAGGAATCAGTTGTAAATATCCATCCGTTGCTGTAATTGGTTCTGTTTGTTAATAGAGTGGCACTATACATTTTTTTTATTAATAAAACTGATTAATGTCATCAATTGCAGGTATTCAACACAGTAAGCGTTAGAATTTAATATATTTCAGATTATTAGAACGGCTGGCGGTACTGTCTGGGAGGACCTATCTCTTTTGGAGTGGCAGGATGAAGACTTTCGGCTGTTCTGCGGTGATCTTGGAAATGATGTCACCGATGAACTTCTTGTAAGACTCTATTACTTGTTAACTATAGTATTGATAATTTTTCAAGCTTAAAATAATTCTCGATGTTGGTAGATTGGATGTTTAAAAAAAGATTATTTATGATAGTGAATGAACACTTAATAATATGTGTTAAATTTGTATATAAGGGAGTTTCATACTTAAAAAGTGCCAGGGCAGTACCCTGGATCGTAAAGAAGGGCCAGTCCTGGCTCCATTGTACTATTGCTTCTAGGATTAAAGGGCAACTCTAATGAGTTGTTGTATAATATAATTTATTATTTTGAAAACATAATATGGACAAGTTTAAGAATCAATATCTATCTACATTTTAAATTTTGTTCAATATTTATAGACTATTCATTATGAGGTCAAGCACACGTGTGCATCGTGACCCATATAGCTAAGAGGCGTGTTGCGGTTTTGAAGGATGATCACTTAAAATCACTTTTTTTTTTATTAAAAACTATCTTTGACTTTTTTTTTCCTTCTGGTTATGTGTGGTTATGCCTTAATCATTGATCGATGAACTTTGTCTGTAATTTCAGATTAGGACATTTAGTAAATACAGTTCCTTTTCAAAAGCTAAAGTGGTGCGTGACAAAAGAACAAATAAGAGTAAAGGATTTGGGTTCATCAGCTTCAAAGAACCAGCTGATTTTATCAAGGCTATGAAGGAAATGAATGGTGAGTTTTATATTTTTCCACACAAAAGATTATAAATTAAGACACAGCGTAGGGTTAACAAACAACATAGGTTGAAACACAATTTGAAAATTTGTATCAAATCATTTTTATTTTGAAGATTTGAAGATCGAATGCTCATCTATTAAGGTATAGTGGGATTGAAATAAATGTTATTCTTTAAATATCATTCCTTATTGTTTCACTTTATTTGTGGATGTGAAGGGTTATAGTGTATGTGTTTTTAGGCCGTTATGTTGGGAGTCGACCAATTAAGTTGCGGAAGAGTACTTGGATGGCACGATCCCTTGATGTTGTGCGCAAGAAAGAGAAAGAAAAAGCTGCGCTCATTTCTCTCCTCACTAGCGGCGCTGGAAAATCATGAAACAACTAAGACTAAGTTATCATCAATTGTGTAAATATTTTGGATGTATATTTTTTCCATTTAGGTAATTCTTTGTAATTCAGAAAATAAAGATTTACTAACTGAAATTGAATTTTTAATATCCAAATGCTGCATCCTCGTCATCAGCCACTGTCAATTCATTGCTTTATAATTTAACTGAATATTTCTATAAGTATAACTGAAGCTGTGAAGATCTGTTTGTCTTCCATTATACCCAACGCTAATTTCCTTCCGTCAAACACGAATGTCTTATATATACATAGCGTAGCCACCGAAGGCAATCGTTTTGATAAATTATATAATGTATGGGCTTTTTTAGACAGCATACGATCTGTCTTCACCCTGATTTTGTGTTAGTGATGGATTCAAAGATGCCACATGCTATAGCATGCTCCATTTGAATAAACCCAGCACTCGTTTCTTCTTTCTATCGTGCAATAGGTACCCAATCTGCGTATGTCATAGGTGTAATGAATGGGATTCATATATATATATAATATACAAGTTAGTTGACTTGAAAGAACATATTACATTTGTTAGAAACAAACAGTATTTATTTTCAGTGTTAAAATATATTTTTATTTTTTCATTATAACTACAATCGACCCTCGTAAATCACTGATTTATAAAATTATTTAAATAGCGATTCCTCTATTTTAAATATTAAAATAAATAATAAATATAATTACACATATCACTATAAATAATATAAAAAAATCACATCTTCTCTTGCTAGTTTGAAAGAAGAGGGCAGTTTGTGAAATTTTATGAAAAACACGTTTCAAATTTGTACATGCTTTTCTTGATTTTTAAAAAAGGTTGTTTTATAAATAAAATGTCTAAAAATATGCCGTATGTATAGTTGAAAAATATCGTATATCGATGATGACGACATATAATAAATTATTATATTTATAAGAACTGCCTGTTAATTAATCAGTCCCATGTCATGAGTCCACAAATCAGTGAAACCTTCCCAAGTGATTTCTTCGAGACTGTCTTATAAGTTACATTTGAGATGTTATCGGTGGGTTTTGATTCTGTAAGACAACATCTTCTGTCTCCTATACCGCCATTTGTAAGTGGACAGAATGGAGCCTCTTGAGTGCTCAGACAGTATGTTCCAGCCGCCCTGGAAGTAAAACAGCGTTATATGATGTGAATTATGGAATTTTATTTTACAAAATTAAAAAGATTTTTAAATAACTATATAACACTGTTGCTAAGACTCTGTGGCTTTAGAAACATCTTCGCTGGCAATTCACCATTGGGATAATTCTCAATAAAATACTATTTAAAGATGTCTGCTTCATAAATGGTGCATATGAATCTTCATAATATGAAGATTATTCATCTTGATAATAGATAGAATTGGTTCTTATATAATTGCTCAATCTATCAGAAACCAATTCTTCATCTTTAAATTTTTAAAAATCTTTATGTAGGTGTGAATTTTAAACTTGTAATCTTCTGTATCGAATTCCACTCTTACTACTTGGCCACTGGGAAAATATAAAAAAATAAATTAGTCTGTTATATTTTATCCAGTATGTATCTATTCTTTATGCTGGCCATGCGTTTTTTTAAAATAAAATAAAACTAATCTTCGATATTATCAATTGATAATTATTACCTTATCTCACTATCTTATAGAGAGTGGTGTACTGTGGCCAGGTCACTGCCCTGCCACTTTTTTAAACATGGAACCCATTTTTCAAACACATTCAACAAAGTGTTTGTCAACAAGCATTCATTTTATTAAATTTTTATGAACACATTTATAACACTCGAACTAATAACATTAAGAAATATTTTCTTGAGTATAAAAAGGAAGGAAGCTAAAATTAAATACCTCCCTGGCACTTTTTTTATTTTAAGACCAAACTACTGCATATAGACAACCTTGCAGTGAATGTAGAAATACAAAATACATGAGCAACAAAAAATGAGGCATCTGTGATATTACTAATGAAAAGAAAATATTTAACGACTCACATATGAGGAGCACCTTGCCCAATTCTGAGTGGACTTCCAGGCAATGCGGCTGACGGTCTACCAGAGGTAGGGCATCTTCGGGCGCAGGGCTCTGCTAATCTCGGAGCAAATAGACTTTCTGCTTGGAAACAGATTGACCAGATATGACTGCACAGTGCCTCATCTATAAACCAATTAAATTATAAAATATAAGAACCACTACTTTACTGGTCAGCGCTCAGAACGTTAAGTCTCTCATTTGCTCAAATAAAGTGAGAAAAAAAAAATGTCAGGATGAAATTTAAGTTATTATAGTTTTAGAAAGCCAAATTATAATAAATAATAAGCTGGTATCTATATCATCAACAAATTTATAGTATACACATTAGAGTGCCAATTTCTTTAATACATGGTAATCTTTTTATTTTGAATGTGCATTTTTAAAATCGTTAAAATGTCTTCATTTGGGACATTCAGTTTGAAAAGACTTCGACGGATGATATTATTGACGCAGGTGTTTAATGAAATAAATATTACTTGGAGTATTAGCGCAAAATGGTTGTATTCGTCCTCCATTGATGCAGACGTCCAAGTGCCCCTGGCGTCCGCCTTCACCATATTTTCCAGCGTTTGTGTGAAGAACCTGCACCTGATGGGCATCACCAGCATCAAGCCGCTGCAATGCACTGTTTCTGACTAATGGACGAGCAGGGTCTAATCCTGAAACAAAGCAAATGATGATCTTTAAAGCTGATAATATATTGTGTGCAGGACCGTGCAATCGAGTAAAAATACAATTTGAATCATTAAATCTCATTCAAAATAATAATGGTTTTCGTATATTTTGTGCAGTTTTTTTTAAACAGCAATCGAAGGTTTCAAAGAAAAAACATTCATAGGGCGGCATATCAAAGACTTGCATCATACTGAGAAAATCTACTGCACAACCCTGCTCGTGCAATGTAAAATATATTCATTACTTAATCTCTAAACCAGTCAATTCCATTTGTTTAAAATGTTCAGGAGCAACAAAATACTCTTGTGAACGTGCATGGAATTGGCTGGCGTGTGCGGGTGTTTTTATGTATTTAAAGTTTGTGCGTTTTGTGTGCGATAGAAAAATTGATGCTTAATAAAATGGCATCGAAATCGGTTTTTCGACCATGAATGGAGTTAGCTGGTTTGCCTATTAAGACATCGATATGATATTCATCATTTTTTATAATCTGTCCGTTAAACTAATGCCCATATTCGCAGCATATGCTCAGGAAATATAATTTCTCTGTACATCTATTTATGGTAGCTGTACTGAGGAAGTGCTAAGCAATTTACAATTATCAAATAGATTTCTAATACTCAAAAAACCTTCATCATAATCATTTGTTTGGATCTAAAAGGTAGTTAAATGCCATTTACATGGTATACTTGGTGGAGACACGCGATAGTATAATGCCACGGGGAGGTATGAGAAGATTAGTTATAGATAGAAGTTCTTGGAAGCTCTATGTGGTGTCCAGATGTTCCGATTGGGTAACGTATGTGGAAGATAGAAAAATAAAAAATAGATCCTGTTGAGGAAAAACATACCTATAATTCTGTGAATACGGAAAGGCAGGTAATTGGCCATGATGCCACAAATGTGTGCTCCAAGCGAATGTCCAACGCACGTGGTACTCTCCACGCGCAGTCCGCCGGCCCGCATAAGCGAGAAGACTTCGCCAACACAGCGGGCCACGGGCCGTAGGTTATGGACAGCTGCCACGTAGCATGGAGGCTTACATAGGTTTCCCCAATCCACCATCAGCACATTATATCGTTTCGAATAGAGATACGCTGAAAATGAAAATGAACACAATTTTAATAGTTTGAAATAATTATTATGGCATGTATATCAATGACAATAACGAAGCAAGATTGAGATTATAATATGAACGCAATAATAATGAACATGAGTATTATTACAAACACCTCAATCCTCTTTAACCGGCGTTAGTAAATTTGTTGTAGTTAAGCAAAAGACGTTCAAACCACAATTTATCGAACAGAGTAAAATACGATTAAAAATTTACAGAAACACAATAACATTTAGTATACCTTATATGTAATATGAAATTTAAATACTTACATGGCATACATTACATCTTTTCTGACCAACAGATTATTAAAAAACATACTGCTTCAAAAGTTATTGAAAACTTTGTGGGTTGGACGTCTTCTGCTAATTAAAATTTTGATCGTCTTGTGCTTGGATTTTTATCAATATTATATTAGCTTCACTCATAAAACCACCTCTTAATGAAAATCAATTTTATATTGTTATGTATAATTTCTAGCAGTTATTGCATGTCGACTGTGGAAATGAAAAGGGATGTAACCCATACAGATCAAATTTTACAGGGGGTATAAAAAACGTTTTCTTAGTAATTTTGGGTCAAAGTCAAAACATTACATATGCACAACCTTAAAATGCAAGAAGACTGAATTGTTTTCTTTATTTACTCAGTGTAGTATTATTTTAAAAAGTAATTTAAGAAAAAAAAACAATAAAATCGATTAGGTGGAAGCTTTTTTTCATGGTCGAAAATTCATCGGCCTTCGTTTTTTTCAAACTTAAAAGCTTCATTTAGATACTAATACGAAATTTTCAGCTGATATCCTTTTGATAGAATAAGTATTGCGTTATATATATACATTTTGATCATCGAATGAAAATTATTTTGAAAAAACTGAGGGTTACGTACTTTTCCTGTCCACAGTCGAAACATTAAATAGTGTTTAGAAAAGATCAGAATAATTATAGTGATTTACAAAACGGTCTAGTCTAACTTAAAGGAAGTAATTTGAAAAAAAAACAATATGCAGCAAAGACTAGAAAGAGTTTGAGATTTCAAAATTTGATTACTCTGTCAACCTCGTCGATTTATTTATTCCATTCCTATTATTTGGCTATTTTAAAAACTATTTGCTAGCTTCAGTATAACCGTGAAATGAGTTTATAACTTAAATTTTAATTTTATCAAGTTGATTTGTCTCAAATAAACTAAGAACGTTATTTAGCGTAGAAAGTGGCCGAAGATCTTGGAATCGAAGGAAGTCAAAGTATTAGCAAACTGCGGTGTCGGTGGCTGGATGAATTCAAAAGAACTCTGAAAGATGTTATCAAAGAAAGCATAAGAACTGAAGAATTGTGCTTGGAGACGCAAAAACCTACTTCAGAGTATAGTTAACACAATGTTAAATGTGATATTTCATCATATTATATTATACAGTTGCAACAATGCGATATAACTTAACTTATCGCAAGTGAAAGTAATTCATTGGCATTGACAGGCATTGAAATCCAATAATTTTATTTATTTTATTAATATATTTATTATGTGAAGTATGCAACGTCGTTGTCAGAGTGATGATTTCCTAAGCATGCAGTTTATTCATTATATGGAGGACATTGTTTTTTATGCTACTAGTTTTTTAAAATACTGTTTATACAATTGAATGGATATGTGCTTTAATTAACACGATTATTGTAATACATATTTTAATGAATATTGATAGGTAATATCATCTGATTATTCTTAAGATGTTTATCCCTCGGGGAAAGCCCCGGATATTAAAAATCTATTGATTATGTTCTTCTTTTCTACAATCGATATGTTTATACAGCTGGTCCTTGTAGCAGCCAAAGTTCGAGAGAAATATATATATTTTTTTAAACCATGTTCGCTCCCAACGTGGAGCATATTGATCTACACACTGTGAAGATATCCACTCCGAAAGAGGAGTATATGGATCTCCGCA
>JAGVSQ010014344.1:0-10656 GCA_022683975.1 Rhyacophila evoluta
TAACAGTGATCTCACATATGGAAGTTTACCAGTTTTAAATAATTTAGAATTTGTATCTATTTAATGTTTTGACTTTGGCATCAAATATACTTTTTTGTGCCTCATGTAAAAAAAAATTCTTATGGCGTACGTCCTTTTTCTTTTCCACAGTCGATATGTTAGATATAGACCATTTCTGGAGTCGACGTTTTTATACTGCATAGATCCATTTGCTCCACTTTCAGAGCCAAAATAGTAAAAAGTTACAAATTATGTAGAAATAAATTAATATTTGTACTGTATGACACACTTTTAACCTTTTGAGTGCGACGAAAAAAATATTTTTTACCAACTTATCTGTTCTCGAAGTCCATTATAAGGCAACACATAATAGTTTCACGGGCATTCAAAATGAAATAAAAAATAAATGAAAAAAAATATCTGATCCCATGACATTGTTTTTTCGATGGCGTGCCTCTTTGTATTGGCCGAGCATACCAATCCGCCCACGCCCACTTGGATTCCGCCCAAAACCACCTACCTCCATCCCAGATAACATCTATAAGCCGGTTTCCCACGTGAACAGGGCAGGGGTTATTATTTGAAGTCAGCATATGGGCGATTTGTATATTTTTAATATATGGCAAGCCATAAAAAAAAATCTCTAGCTCGTGATTAAAACAATAGATATATTTATTTACATTATACAAATACGTATATTTGTTTGAATGTTGAAATATAAAATATAAAATTCAGTGTTAATAATACTGTAGAGAGTTTCTTATTCTGTAAAATTTGTGTAGCATGGTATACGAGGTATTGTTTTCTCCTGAGCGCTATGCGAACACATTAATAAATGTTTAATAACATAGCTTACTTTATTCCACAAAACTACATGGTCAGTATAATTTTTTTAATAAAATAGTAAAAATTAAAGACCTTAAATTTACAGACCAATAATGGGTTTTCACAATTGATGTATTGCGATTGATATATATATGTATTGTTTCCCGGTAGCGTAGTATGTAGCGTGCGCGCCTAGCGTGGGTTCAATTCCCCACTAGTCGGATTTAAGTAATCTAATTATTCAGGACTGGATGCCCATTGGGTTAAGCAATTGTCTAACAAACAATTCCTGTAAAGTATAATCTGTCAAAACTTCTTCACTTTGCAAGATCTATATACTCCACATTTGGAGTGGATATCTCCACACTGCGTAGATCCAAATGCTCTACTTTGGGAACGAACATGGTATAAAATATATATAGATATCCCTATATTTTTTGTGAGTCGTTCAGAATATCAGAAATCAAAAATCATATAATATTCAAATTTATGTTTACTTGCAGGCTTAAAATAAATGTGTAATGGATTGAGCAAATAGCTGATTATTATAACAAATTTACGTTATACAATTATATATACCGCAATCAAGGACTAAAATGCGATACATAATATTCAGTTAATAGGAACTATATTAGGAGTATTATATGAAATAATAAATATGTGAAAGAAACTAAAAATGTATATATCATAATGAACCAAATTTCGACTTCAACAAAATCACTATACATATAATTTGATGATTGTTAAAAACTGAATTCCTTATTTGAAAAAATTACGTTAAACGAAATAAACACAATGCAAAAAAAAGAACAGCGAATTTTGAATTATGTTTGAATTTCGAACACTTACTTGTCTTCATTATTTTTTGTTCCATTGTAGTCTGATATACCATTCAAATTAGACTTATTAATGTAAGGACGAGGTAAATATTTTTAACACAATTACCTGTCATGTATTAAATTCCATCATCATCCAAAGTAACATCACTATCGAAAAATTAATTATTCATAAGTTCATAAACAATAACTTCTATTCATTCTATATTTTCATTATATTAATTATCAGTGGCGTGGAAATATTAGAAATAGTCGTATACATGGTGGTTGCAAAATCGATTGTTTGTTATGAAATTCGAAGCCTGGTGACAAATAAGAAATGGCTGTGCAGATAGCATATGGCTCTCAAAGAACGTTAAGGTTTGCCAAAGAAAGCCAAAGCATGTGAATTTTTATGAATATTAAATTTTTTGCTCAGAAAAAATACCAAATAATCTGCATTGGAAGACAGAATAGTATGCACATCTTGCCATTGAAAAGCCATAGCCATAGAGAATGAAAAGACTCGTAAAATGAAAAGACGTTTTGAAGTCAGGATTTTACTCTATGGGGAATTCAAAGATTATTTTATGAGCCAGTTACATTAGAAGTCGTATAATAAAGTTGAAAATGGCTAAGAATGTCATATGTGTTTTATTTAACCGATGAAATTGCAGCGTCCTTGATGAGCTGAAATAGTATCCACATTATCTGTTTAGCGTTTTCTTCGATGTCAGAAGCTACGGATTTAAATCCAGCAAAAACTAATAGCTAAAGAACTAGATGATAATAAGTTAATGGATTGCCTAACAAACAATCTTTGTGAAACCAAATTTATAATGATAAGTCTTCTAGTTATGAAGATCCATGTGTTTTACATTTGAAATACATACGGCACAAAAATAATAATAAAGTCTGTTGAAAGCTATTTCCGTTGCAACATTATTTTAATTTTTATAATGCTATTTACGACTTTATCAGCCAATGGAGGAATAATTCAAACTTCGTTGTTAAAATTTGATAATACAGTTAATTCATCTAAAATAATGTTGCAATGATTTAACAAATTGTATATGCATTAAATAATTATCACTTAATGGACACAAATAGTTAGCCATTTTTAAATTATACGAGAATATACGGATGTCGACTATTTTTTGTTTATTTTACTCTTCGAAATTGTTTTTTTTTATTACGCCTTAGTGTTACTCGAATTTTAAAATGTACAATAAATGTTGGATTAAAATTTTGGAGTGATGATATTATTTCATTTAATGCGATAAACAAACACATACTAATAATGAACAAATGGTGTAATATATTACACATATGTGTACTGTTTAGAGTGTTGCAAGATAAAATGAAAATGTATAAGTACATTCTATATTTGAATAAAATGTTGTTTGTCTACCATTCTCTTTTAATTTAATTTTACCAAATTCTAATAGAGGAAGTAACCGTTGCATGTACCCTATGATTTTCCGCTTAGTAAGCCACTGTACATTATATGTATATACAAAAATACACACACACATGCGAAGTATTTTTATTAAAATAAAAACGGGTTGCGTGACTGGTGGGAGGAGCCACTATTCAAATTCAAATATCGAACATTCTTTATTCCATCCAAATAACGATTCGTAATAAGAGAGCGCCTACAGATAAAAATATATTTTGAAATAAAGAAATATGTTTATATTTTGTTTACCATGTTCGCTTCCAAAGTGCAGCCCATAGATCTACATAGTATGAAGACATCCATTCCGGAAGTAGAGTGGACCTCTGCCATATAAATAAGTCTTGACAGATTATTTTTCGCTAGAATTGTTTGTCAGAAAATTTCTCAATCCAATGGGCATCCAGCACTCCAATTTGGATTTTTAAAATCCAACAGATGGGAAATCGACCCCGCATTTCCAGTATTGCTAGGCGCGTACGCTACCAACTACGCTACCGTGGAAATATATATTATATGAAAATTTATAAAATTAACAATGTATGAAAATATTTTAATATGCTTAAAACATTCTTAGTTTGGATTTTTTAAGAATATCTAATGGTCAGCATACCTATAATATACTTGTAAGTCCAGTGTGAAAGCGAACTATACAAAACGTGGCACTTATTTTTTTTTATATTTAATAATTGTCTGTTTTTCAATGATTTACTTTTTCCCATGCTGCTATTGCTAAATTGTGACGGAAAACCGTGAAGAATAATATATAAAGCTAAGATTTACAAACTGTATGAAGATAGTACCGCATCTCAGTAAGTGTAAGTATAACTAGGTAAAAATTACCATTTATAATAATGCTTATCTTACCAGGCTGGTGAGACTCAAAAAAAGTGGCGGGGAAATAATTTATTCTCTATTCTAAATTAAGTTGTTTATTGATTTTATTTTCACGGAATACCTGAAAGTAAACCTAAAATAACTAAAAGAAAAACAGAGCTTAATGTAATGTTATATTATAAACATTCTTTCAATTATAAAACTCGAACTACAAAAGCCTATTTAGTAAATGACAGTAGACATCTCTCATAATCAAAACTGCAATCAGAAATATAATGCAACTACTAAGCCCAGAAGAAAAACATATGATATGTATATTGACCTTGTGTAGGTAAAACACACTAACCCTCAGTTTTTGATAGTGTTTTTTTTATTTACTATGTACACAGCTAAATAAACGTTCTTTCAAAAGGAATCAAGCCGCAAATTCCGAATTATTATCTTAATTCAGCTTTTGATTTTGATCGGATGATTTGATTGATTTGAGTCGGACCTACAAAATTTGCGTACAGGAAAAAGGAATCAAACCTCATTCACGCCATTATTGTTCTATGAGGGTTGATGGCTTTTGCCTAAATAAAGTCGATATTTAACGCGTTCACTCCAATTAATATATTATATAATTTATAATCTAAATATAATTATCGATAAAGGAAATAGCTATTGACGAATTGCAACTTTGTTACTAAAAATAATAATTTTACAGCTCTTATGTTATCCATCACTTGAAATGGGATGTTCTTTTGAAGTAATGAATTAAAATAAATTAGCGATGACCTTCTATGAATTTTCTTTACGGTTGTTTGGCGGCTATTCGTGTTCCAAATTTGAACTTGCCACAGACGATGGAAAATAAAAGGTAGATAACTTGACTGTATGCGCGGATTAAATGTTACTTTGTGAATGTGTGTGTAATATGATTGTAATGTATGTATTTTATTCGAGATTTTGAAAATGGAATAAATGAAAAACTTATTTAAATTTGGAACATTAAACACCATCTAAATCTAGATTTTATTTTTATTATCTACGTTATATATACATATTTTTCGACACTCTCAGCGACTTAAAATCTTTGTTTTATAAAAATGTCGCACACTTTTGACAAATATGTAGTAGTGCTTGCCAACCAACGCTATGCATTTATTAAATGAGTGTCATTCAGGTTAGTACTCAATACATTCAACCAGTATGAAATGATTAAAAAAATCTAACGTGATGTAATTTTCGATGTGTATTATTTGAATAAATGTCCCATATTTTTGATAAATCAATAAAAAATACCTACTTCAAAAATTAAATGACTCATTAAATGTGTCTCTAAAAGTGGTTATTTGTTCAAATATTGAATACAAAAAATCTTTTTGTTATTTATTGTGAAATATTTACTTAACGGACAAATATTTACAGATTCAAACCTAAATTTTCGTCGAGGTAAATATTACGCTATTTTAAAGGCCCCCCTAAAATGGCGTTGTAATATTAAAATGGTATTATTTATTCAATGTCGTAATGTCGCTGCCATCAATATGTTTACGGTGGACATTGGTACGCCTGAAAATACATCTACGCGGACAGTTTTCCGCCGGAAATATCAATGATCTAAAGCCCGGCATGCTTAATTCTTGACATCCACCTACAATTTTGATGCTAATCATAATCTTAACATATAAATTCTAGGATGAAACTGGATAATATATAAAAAAATCGTGTTGATCATAATTATGCTTAAATTTTCATTTATTAACTGTTTAGTTGCTCAAAAAGCGCACTTCAAGGTCATACAGAAATGACAGCTGCATGTCCAGCATGTAGTCTTATCTATTTTTGTTAGTATTAAATTAAAAAACCTATGTCACTTTTTAGATTTATTAAAATTTTAGTTTTTTTTTTTATTTGGTATCTGTTCTGTTCTTCAACGCTTACAACGTTTAGTATACTCAATTATTTCAGCCTATCTTCCAGTTTTCTTCAAAACTTGCATGAATAATTTACCATATTTCTTCTGAAAGTGGAGCTTGTGGATCTACACATTGTAAAGATTTCCACTCCAGAAATAGATGGATCTTCGTAAGGTGAAGACACGTTTTCAGACGGATTTTTTTTTACAAAAAATGGTTGCTTAAATAATTGTTCAACTTGTTAAGCATCCAGTCTTGCATATTTGGATGGCTAAAACTCCAGCTTCTTCTTCAGGTGTTTTTCTTCTTTGGCTCCGAAGCCTGAACGCTTACTTCTCACCTATCGGGAAGACAGTAAGGTATACGAACAATACAGTCTCAATTATAATTCTTAGCACTACACATTGAATGTAAGCCTTTAAAAAGGGTGCCATTCCTGATTATTTGATATCCGCAAATTGAGTCAAAACCCTGCACCGTATCAGCAAGTAACATATTTTATTTCCAGTAAATAAAAATAATTATTTTTTTCAATAATTTCACGTAGGAAAACTGTTTGTGGACCAACTTATCGAATATATAAGTTTTTATGAGTTGGCAAACATGTCCCAGCACTATGATTATAGCAACGATTACATTTTTTTATTTTAATAGCACAGTATGGAGACAGCTGTAGTACAATACATAACCTTAAAGGCTTAATATATTACAAACGTCATATTGTTATTATTGTTACAATTCCACATAATGATTTCATTTAAAAAATCTAGAGATATATAATTTATCCATCAATTAATTAAATTAAAAAATATATTTAGTACATACATTGTAAACTATGAATTTGTTTAAAGTGTATATATAAGTATGGATAAATTTTATGAATATTTCATAATTAAATTCAAAACTATCTAAACTCTGTTAATTTGTACGCCAGGCCATTGATATAATACTTTCGTTGAAAATCATTATATATGCAAAAAAACATCTTTAAAATACTTGTTCTGAAAAAGAAATGAAAAACTAACGCCATTTTAGGTAGATCTACAGAATTAGTAGGACATATCTTATTCCAAAATATATGAAACAATTACGCTTAAACTCACTTCGATGGAAGATTTGCATTACATCATGTAAACAATCGCTATTTGCGATCGTGATTTTGCTTGATTACATTTTTGGGTTATTATTATTTAAAATGGAGAGCTTCTAGTCTGTCTGATCGACTGTCGAACTGATCGGCCATTTCTGCTTGGTTTGAGTCAAAAATACCTTTTCATATTTAAAAAACACGACGTATTACAGGATTTTTATACATGAAAGCTCGACATTATCAGGGGTTTTATTAATGCGTGAAAAATATACATTCTAATGTAAGTCATTTGAGATCTTTAGAATCTGCTCCTCGGACACTTTCACGTTCGTTACGCCACGATTCTATCATCGTCTGTCTTCGTTCGTCTGTATCCAGCTTAGTTACTTAATTCGACATACCAAATACACTACAGGCATCAATGATCTCATCTAGTCGATCTACTTTTTTTTGGCTACACAGTAAACATTACACAACGATATGCTGTACTAGATGACAAAAAAGATTTATATTCCGTTCTGGAGCACCAATCTTTTACCAAAATGAAATATTCATTTAAAAAGAAGCTTAAGCAATTAAATGCGCCCACTGTCCATAAACCTCGCCGTTACACCCGATCTTAACTAGACGTATCACGGAGCTTCCATATTGAAAAGCGACACTCTTTATTCGTCGAGAATACTCTAGTAGTAAATACAAATTACCCAAGACTTACGTTACCATGCACTCAAGTCAGCTGAAATAAAACGATAAGAATACATTTTTTAAGTCTTGTTATTTAGTCAACAGTGTGAAGAGATCATCACGCTTGCCGTATGAATCCCCAATCTTTTAAAGACAATGAAATTCGCTCTTGGCTTAAGCTTAACCAGGTCGGATGGCCTAATGGTTCCAGCAAATGGCTGTACTGATTTGAGTATTTCTTTCCGTTTCTTACACATCTCTTTACATGTCCACAATATCTTTTAAGTATTGTATTCTGCATAGCCTCGAGGATTGAATGTTTGACGGCAAATTCCTGGGTCTTAAAACGAATTAGTTTCTGAAGTGGTCTAAACTAAGCGATTTTTTGGTGAATAAAAAAGTATAATATATTATATTATTAGCTGCAAACATCCGTTTCAATATTCAATTGCCAGAATTTCGATTATTTATTTGACATTTTTGTTAAAAGCGACAATTACTAAACGACAACAAAAAAATTTGACCACAACAATTCGGCAATGATCTTTGTACGGAGCCGAAAAACGTTTTTCCCCAAAACAAAAACGACATCTCGATTCACATAATGGTCGGCGGAGGCCAACCTCGCTGACATCTTTTTTCGAATGGTCGATTTTAATTTTTTTTTATTATTTCAACCACGTCATGTCTAACCACAGCCATTGTACTGGCCTACCTGTATTTAGTTTACAGTGATTGCTAAAATGTAGTTGACATTTAAAAAAAATAATAATACTTAATTTTTCCTCCACCATCCGTCGTATAAAAAACGTGACGTTTGCACGTCATACAGATTCATTAAAACCACCATCAAATATGATATTGAGATACAAGATTGTGTCGTCAAAGAAAATATTCTAGTCATGTAATGTATTTTGCAACATATCGCAAAAAAATCATCATCTACTCCCATATTATTTTCAACTTTATTCTTCTTTCATATCCGCTCCCTAAATGGATCATATAGACACCACGTGCCACCTCCAAGAATCATTGTCGCCCGCCAGTATTCTTGCCTTCATATTTGCGTCCCGTAACTCCGCCGAGTACATTCTACATGTAGTATTTAGCGGCTTTCCGGGACGCCGACGACCGGTCGACTTAAAGAATAGGCAGGTAAGGTTCAGACTCTCTTGAGGCATCCGCAATATGTGACCGAGCTAGGTCCAATGTCGCAGCTTCACTTTAACAGTTATAAGTGGCTGCATTATTTCTCTTATCTTTTCAATGAATTCATACCACCGTATGCACAGAATTCGCCGTAGGCACCTGTTGCAAAAACTCAGAATACGGTTGATTTGGGCAATATTTGCCTATCTAAAATACGAATGTTTAGCGTTTTGTCTTCATATTAATAGTATACTTGTGCGTATAGACAGTGGCGTAGCTACCGAAGATCGGTTGGAGCCGTATAATCAAGAAGCATGAATCACGGTGGGCACGAATAAACATTATAGTTAGTGTGAACGCTAAAAAAAATAACAAGAAAACACAATTTTTGAAAGGAATTAAGTATTTTGAGTCATCGTAAGAGCTAAAAAATGAGAGACTGGTAGAAGTAAAGGTTTTAATTATTCCAGGCTACTGAATATGTAGCTACGCCACTGTGTGTATTTATAAGAAAAAGATTCAACTCACTTTGGATCATTTTAGAATGTATTCAAGTCAATTGAGAATATGATTGTCTCATTAACATTTACGCAAAAAATCTGTCCCGTTAAAAAAGCCCTTCCAAAATAATGGCATTTTGCAAAACTTTTATCCATTCCTATATTCTCTCAGATATCTGAAGACTTGAAACTAAAATACATACATCAAAATGAAGTGAAAAAAATTAGAAAAAAGCTTTTAAAAGGATTAAACAATTTCAGTGCAATAAGAATTTTTGTAACCACGGATGATGCTGAAAATTTTATTCTGAGTAAAAAAAAGAGAGAAAATATATTTAGTAATCATTTTCCCACACTTTGAGAAGCCATTGTCGAGTCGCAGCATATTATTATTATTATTTTCCTCCACCGTATTTTACGAAACACACGAGCGGTTCTTCTAATGTTTTATTAGATGACCTTATCTGACAGACGGTATCAAAAATATAATTACTCATCTATGTGTATTCACAGTATACTAACTATTATATACACAGGTTTATTTTAATATATACACTGTAGATATGTATTTGTGTGAGTTTTCATTGTATTGTTGGAGGACTATAAAGGTTCGTCTACAATAAAATAAAATAATATTTTTTCTTACAGTTAATCCTAGTCAGATGGCTAGTATATTGAAACAAATAATATAAATCTAAAAATATGGCTTATACAACTTAAGACATTTCAAAATAAATTATCCGTCTAAAACTAATCTTTATTAAGTTTTCTCGGTAGCCGAAAGGTTAGTGTGTTTGCTGTTGAGCCGATAGCGGGTTCAATTCACAGAGTTGTTAAATATTTTTTTTAATGTATCGATCTACAGCTGGGTGCCTTATACATTGAACAATTGGCTGACAAATGATTCACATTAAAAATACTTAGTCAAATTCATTGGTCTTCCCATTATGGAGGGAATTCAGTATAAATACGTATAAGTTACAATACAATGTTGAAAAAAAATGTAAATGTAAAAAAAAATCAAAATTTATATTAAACGGTTTCACTTAGTGATGTAACGTATATAATGGAAATATATTTTGTATTTTCCGCATTTTTGATATACGTCTGTTAAATTCATACATAAATGACAGCTGTTTTCACGTGTATTTTCTGGTATTTCTACATTTTTATGCTGAATTGTCAAAAATGTGGTGTTTTTCAACTTTTTTCATCTAATTACAGCAGCAAAATTATTCATAAATTATTCAATTTTTTGCGTAAGGTATTAAACTGTACTTTAATTAACTATTAATGACTGTTCACAATTTAAGCATCCACTATTCATCTGTCTCCCCGGTTAGTGTAGTTGTTAGCGTGCGCGCCTAGCAATCCGGGGAATGCGGGTTCGATTCCCCAT
>JAGVSQ010014346.1:0-10656 GCA_022683975.1 Rhyacophila evoluta
AACTTCCATATGTGAAGTCACATATGGAAGTTTACCAGTTTTAAATAATTTAGAAAAAAACATGTATTAAAAACCTAGATAAGATATCACAATAACAAAATAATGAAATCATTGAAAAGATTCCATAGAGATTTCAGGGGAGTAATATGTATACATATATTAACCAACAGAGCTCATGAATCTCAACAGTGTGAAGATACCCACTACATTCATTATATATCTACGCACTGTACAGAAAATAATTATAATATCATATAGATGCAAACCTTCTAAGAGGAAAATGTTTTTAAAGATGTGCGTTCATAGAGGAAAATTCCTGTACAACCTTATTTATACTAATTATTATTACATTTAATTCAGTTACATATTGATTATAGGACCATTGCCAATCACAAAAAAGCCTTTCAAGCTTAGCAACAAGCTTTGAGATAGTTTATAACACGTTCAAATAATTGCAGTGATTTTTAGAACGGAAATTTCTTTCAGTAAATCGTGAGTATCGAAACGATGTATATAAATATATGCAGGAAACTAAAAATGGCAGATTAAACCACAATAGTAGATAGTTAGTATGGCTATAATATTTCCAGACTCACCTCAGCTTATATTGTACAATAAGGCTCTTAAGCATTGTACGTGTCGTAGTTAATGTGAGTAGCAAGTATCAATAAAATACATAGGTTATGGCCGTTATGGGTCCTTAAACTCTGCTTGGTTTCTATTCAATGCATACAACTGTTGAACATTAGTAGAAAACTTAGAATATAAAAGGAGTTGGCAAGTAATCCAGAAAGATATGCGTTGCTATAAGTTTTAGCGTTTATTTTCGTATCCGTAATTCAATGTTTTTATTTCATAGTACGTAATTTATCTTTTCGATTTCTTTATTTCATTATAAATAATAGTACGTTTCTCTTCATTTTGTCTTTGACAACTACAAACACTACAATGAAGTAATTAATATGCAGATGTCACACCGTGCATTAGAGTTGACAGATACAAATGAATGTTTGAAACAATCGGTTCGGTGTGGTTTTAAAATGATAATACTACAGTATACTCCATTAAACGATTAAATAAATACATGTATTACTAAATTCTATATAAAACAGTCACAAGAAACATCCCTTACACACAAGAAACTAAATACAAAATCGCCTACTAAAAAACTAATAGTTTTTCAGTCTCTCTACTTCAATGTGAAGCTATATTTCACTTTCGCGACGGTAGTGCGACGGTACAGCTTCCGTAGCTGCGTACATATTACAATGATTGCCTGACAACAAATTTTTAAATCCATCAAAGTTCATACCTTTTTCGTTTTAAATTCAGTTACCAGATTTGGGCTTGGCACATTTAATTCCAGCAGTCATTTTGGCCACCAAGTATGACTAAATTTCAACAATATATTCGGATATTTTAAAAAGATCGAGATTGTTTTTTAATTGAATAAGATAATAAGCATGCATCTAATGGAATCTCATTTTTTTATCGTGAAAGTTTCAACATAAAAATAATTATTTCATGAAATTGAATATATTAAGCACTGTCTCAATAAATAATGTATACAATTATATCATAGCTATAAAGATGTTTTTTTTATTGTTAATTTAGTAACCATTATATAATTCTAGGAATACGCGACCACCCGGTTAATACGAAATTCGAGCAATTGACATAAGCAGTTGTCAGCAAGCGACATTTTTATTAAATGTAATAACTCACAGATTGTACAAATTGCGTTCTATCGCATTATTGCAAATCAAAGTCGTCTGACAAGACACTCGAAAAGACGTTTTGATTATGACAAATTGCAGGTGACCACTTAATGCAGTGCACATTTTTATTGACCCTTTTACCGGCCACAGCGTCATTTTCAAGAGCGATTTTTTGACTGGCAACAAAAAAAATCTCCACGCAAATAAATGAATTAAAAAAAAGGATTGAAATAAACATAATGGGCCAAATCTTGCCCGGCACATCTTTCCATTCGTAAATGTTGTATGGCCTCATACAAAAGGATGACATGTGTATTTTTTGCATACTTAAATTCAACCGTCTTTTATTCAACTGACTGGAAAAGCAAATACGATTAAAACAAGAAAATAATTTTACTGAATGTGTCTACCCATACAGGTTCGAATAATATTGTCGAAAGCGATTTCGGTTACCACGTCATGACGTCTCAAAAAATATTTAAAAAAAAACATAACTTGTAGGATCAGGGTGCGGATTCGTTAGTCAAGACCCTAAACACTTCAGCCCAATGATATTTACGTAAAGACGGCTGAATAGCATGCTATATTATTAATTATGATTCATACAATTAAATTTTAAATTCGAATTATTAATTGTATAGCAATTCGCAGTATTAGATCGGACGTTCTGATGCAACATTGCTCGTATGAAATCAGTAAGGTAACAATAACAAAGTAATATATTTAGTTATTAGATGTAATATTCTATTGAAGAATAGTTATAGTCATCAGTGCAGTGCATGTAACCTACATACAACTAGTGCGTTAAGCTCGTGTGCTCTGTTAAGCCAATTAATAGCAGCAAAAACGTTACTGCCAACGTAAAATTGAGGCACGATCTTAAAAATAAGCGCTTTATTAAATTTGGACATAAAAGTAAGTCTGAAACGACAGATGTTTAGTTGGAAGCTTTAAGCTCAATCTATATTTGGAAATTTCTAATATTAAGGCAAAAACGATGGAGAAACTAATAAGCTGTCAAAAAAATGAAATAAAAAACTCAACATACTAACATGCCTGTACCATTTGGAAATATGTTGGTAAATCTTATTTGTTTCAGAGACAAGTCAAGTATAAGGTAAGGTTAGGTATGTTACATTGACACATTTTGTATAACCAACATGACAAATAATATCAAAATAGCGACGTCCTCAAAATGTACATATTTATGTTTTTTTAAGAATTCAAATCATTAATTATTTTAAAAAAATCTATATCCCCAAACGATTAAATTTGTTTCCATAATATTGTATAATTAAATAAAGTCATTACAAAAAATTAGCAGTGTTTAAAAACGCTCTCCTAATAAATTGCCTCTCGTATTGTTAAGTACCTACTTATTTCCGTTTGTTACAGATATCGATGGCCTAGCGCACAAACTGTGTTAAGTTCGATTTTAGGTATTAGTGAGTTAAGTACATTTTCCATATCATTCAAGACCATAATTTATGGTACACAGATATTCCAGTGATAATTTACTTACTGTTGTCGTAATTTCTAATACGCATTTGTTTAAATCGATAATTTTCATTAACCAAACTTAAAAATAATATTGTATATGACAGACAGTTAAATTGGAACAAATTAACATCAAAATTAATACGAATATGGGATGGTGCTGAGACCTAGATTTCTAAATGTATAAATAAATATTCATGAAGCTGAACTCCACCGATCGCTAACCCATGGTACAAATCTAAACTACGGTGTGACGAATACACCAAGTGAAGAAAAAAATGGATAACAAATACTAAAAGAATATCTCAAAATGGGCCACACAAAAATAGTTATACTGAAATCAGTTACACTCTAAATAAAATTGAAAAGGTAATACCATTATTATGAAAGTCGCGGTATTCAAAAAAAATATTTTTCAATTTAGGCGGCACATCCAACAAACATGAGAGAGCAACTGAAATAATAAACAATAATAATCTAAAAACCTTTCACTGACAATGACAATTTTATTCCGAATGCGAGTGATATAAAAAACGCTGGAACCTAAAACGAAAAATGAAGACAAGATACGTCTATATGTCCTCTGAGGACCCGCAGGCCTCGCCATTTTAAGAAACAAATTTAATTGTTGTACACAATTTCTTTAATTTCTTGTGTGGTAAAAAATAACAATCAAATGAAAGTATTCCAATTTATAACTTATGCTAAAGAGAGAACGCTCCTTGCTAACTTAATTTAATTCGACTTAGTACTATTGCAGTACTTAGTACTGTTGTAAAAACGAATTTTATAGCATCAATCGGGAATGTGAAAAATCAAATACCAAAGAGAAATTTACACGTGGTCAATCAAGTGTCAATAGATTTGACTGCGTATAAAGAATTCGAAGATTTTTAAGGTCCGAAAACGATGTCAATTAAGAATTTAATTGAAGAAACCGTATATCAAACAAAACAAATATTACCGAATCTAAGAGATTGAGATGTTTTTCGAGGAGAGTTAAATCTGAAACTACACGAACTAAACTAAACTAAACTACAAGGATTGAACAAATCCATGCGAGAAAAAATGAAGAGAAGAATTTTTTAGATTTTATTTTATGTGATAAATAATAAATGTCTTTCTTTTATTTGCAACGATGAAAATGTAAGAAAGCAAGGATAATAGGAAAGATCGTGAAAGTTTATAAAATTTTTAATGAGTTACAAAAATAGATTGTGGTGTCTGAAACGGTCCACGCATTTTGATCCCCTGCAAAGCAAACTCTTCACTTTTGGTTTCCACGCTCGAACGGTACGGGCTGCGTTTTTTTCCTTCCTAATTATTTCAACTATTTGTCTTCGTTGCCTATAAGTAAAGTCAATACCAATCTTGCTCGTCTTATTGTACCATTCACGTTCTATTTATCCTGATACCACTAATTTACTTTCGCGTCGTCCGATCACTTTTCAAAGCGTTGGCCTACAAACGGCGATCGATTCGGTCAACTGACGATCGAAATCATCACAACATTTGTGATTTGTTCACCAATTACGTCCCGCAGAATCGGAATATCCATTTCCAGTGTAATCACGCTATACACGTTCAGAACTTGAGAAAGACAGATGACAACTCCGCACTACCATCTTAATACTCCAAGTTCATGCTCGACAAACTAAGCAACAAAAAATAAATAACCATTCACACTAGTAAACAAAAATCTTTACATGTATATTAATTATCAATATGTATAACTCTCAAGACAAAGTAATACCTCGTATATCACATAACAAAAAAAAATGCAAGAGATGAACAAAAATACAGGATTTGCTTGAATGATATCGATCGACTAGACTCAAGAATTATGTTTTACTGGGTGGCATACGAGGTGTTGCTTTGACATGAGCGTTATTTCAAAAAAAATTAACGCCAGTTAATTAAAATAAAATAAATTATTTTATATTCTTATACAATGTAGATATTTGTAAAGACTATGAAATTTTTTTTATTATATGTTAAAATTATTCGCTTTGGCATAGCTATACGAGTACATAAAACGGCGTACTTTGCGGTCAACAGCATTGAAAATGATGACAAATATGGTATTCATATAATTGACATTCAAGCACGAAAGTAATTATTTTTAAAATAACAATTGTCTATGTGACATAATTATGCCTAATCAATCTATTTTCATTCGTCGTGCATGTGCTGCCTCTGTATAATTGGTAAGACTACATTAGCAAATTACAAGATAATAGTAACACAAGAGGATGAGCTAAAGACGACCCAATTATATAAAATCAGTATTGGTAATATGGATGGCAGAACCAAGTAAAATTGAGAATAAATTTGTACTATAACACTTGTATACTATATTGACTCGATTAATTACTCGGCTTTGCCTTGGGATAGATTCAAACTGATTCTTTATTCAAAATTTTATTCACCGGGTTATTAAAAAATCATTTCAATAGTTGGCCGCCTACAATCTTTTTAGTCACCGTTTTGACCATCGGTGTTAACAGTTGAAAGCTAAATAGTTGACCTAAAAATGGTAACCAGAATGACATGTGAAAATTTCACGTCGCTACTGTTCACCATTTGGGAGTAGTTCCTGAACGGCCAGACATTCACATGTATTTTCTACTTTATAATATAATTTATAAAAAAAATTAACAAAACGGCAGAAAGGGTTAATCAAAATATACTCGTATGAAAAATCCACTATGATGAAAATTGAACTTGTGGGTAAAAATACAAAATAAAAGGAATTACAATTTTCACTCGAAAACAACTTTAAACGCATACAAACGTGTGCACGAAACATGACTTGCATGACAAATGGACAAATTTAGACGAAACCATGACAGTTTACTTTCAATACGATATATGGAACGTTTCGTCATTGTATCGTTTACAATATAAGTGTAAAAAACTTCACGATAGCGTGGATATTATTGGTAAATACTGAGAATATCGATTGTCTGTGAATGATAGACAGTATTTGTCCCAGAATTGAGACCATAGATAATATCTGCGCGTGTGTACTTTCCTTATTGTCAATAATTTCACGTCAGACAAAAGCGAAAATTTTATTTGCTTAGCAACGGTGAAATAGCCAGACTGATTCGCCGATTCGACAAGTATGTCGAATTTAAGCGGGGAACACATCGCCGTGTAATTGTCTATCAGAAGGTCGAAGAGTCAATTATTGTTGGCCAGACGATTTCTTCTCATTTGCCAATCACGTATTTCTTAAAGTATTCCCATTATAATTTAACATTGTTACGGGGCATCGGTACTCGCGAAGACGTGTACGATCGATCGTAAGTATCATCATTTTATGTGCGGTTTAAAAAATCTTACCTTTGTTCTGTTCAGCGGATTTGAGAAGTCCCATCCTGGAGCTACGAATAAGTAACCACACTTTGACACTTTTCTGCTAGCCTGAAAATGAAGAAAAGAATTGAGTTAATTTAAAATGCTACTGTATACTTAATTATAGAATAATGTCAGAGAAAAGTCAACTCTGCTTAAACTAAAATATATGCTTCACATAGTATATTACTTAATCAAGAAGTAAATAAATGTATTATTAATATTCTGCCATTCCGTTCATATAAAATACATTTCTACCGTGCAGATGTCAATAGTTTTTAAGATAATGAAGGTAGGGCGAGTACTACGACAATACGCAAATGATACTAATGTATTGCTCGTCGCATTCGTTCTCTGGGATATTTTGTAAGAATTAGCGCATTGACTGTTATCGAATAAATGAACGAATTTTCTCATCACGAATATTCGTAACAGTCAACAAGGCCTCGTATGTATTGATATGTGCTTGAATTCAGTCCCGATTTTTTTACAATTCAAGTCGTTATCAATTTTAAATTTGGGGTTATTTTAAACTCATTGCTTTGTACTTTGATAATTTTTATGTGTTATATATTTTATATATTTTTTTCTTTTATAAATAAAAATATTACTTTCAACAAATCAGGAGAAATTCTTTAGCATTATAATGTAAATGAAACACTAAATTTTTAAGAATGATAATGTCACGGATGCATACGTAAACTCAAATGACTAGTACCCAAAGAAAGTACTCTAACAGTCAGTACAAATTATTACAAAAGGCACAAAACACTTTTTTATAATGAGTATCCGTTTTTGTTAGAAAAACAAAATATCAACAAGCTCAATTAACATTTTATTATTGTTATGTTAAACAGGCGTGGCATAAAGCTACGCATCGGAATTCCGCTAACCTATATATTTCATTTCAGTGGCGCTTTGTATAATGGATACACAAAACAATTTACAGTACAGCTAATCAAAAATATCTGATTAACAATAGGTTACATTTTTTGGTCACTCGTTGACGCACATACATATTATCATCCAACATCGAAAAGTTAAACTTGCATGTCCGGAATATAAATGAATCCGTGCCCTACTGCGGGATTTCAAATCAGCATATGCTGTTGAATACATATCGATAATTTTGAATATGACAACTATATGATTTACATATATGATAAGTCCTGACTTCCTCGAGAATTCTTTCATGATTTAATCCAACTTGATGTATTCATTTTCATATCTACTCAAAGAAGAGCATATGGATTCCTACAATGAAAAAAATATTATTTTTCATTCCAGAAATGTGAGTATCTGAAGTTCTGCAAGACTCATGTCGAGAGAATTTAGTGTTAGTTAATTGTTCAACTTACTGGGCAACAAATTAAAAAAACACTAAACTGCTGCAAGATTCGAACAGCACCACTCCGGTACCGAAACAAGTGGAATTGCATCTTGCCCACCAGGGAACTAGTATTTTTAAATATGACAAACGCGTATATATACATTAGGATAATTCTTGGTAAATAAATTTGTTACATTCCTCAACTCCGCTGACTTTCTCGAGATTTTTTTCAATATTGCGTTCAACAGTGGTATGGTCATTTTCCTATACTATAATCATAATCAACTAAATTGGTTCAATACTTTCATGAACAAATAATTGAATATGAACCCAGCCAATTACGGCGATAAATATATATACATATAAATCAACCCTGTTTAGGCAAAAGGCATTAACCATAACATAACAATAGATCTGTGAATGAGGTTTGATTCCTCATTCCTGCATGTAAATTTAGTAGATCCTTCATTTTTCAAAATATAGAACTGAACTTTTATAATAATTCGGCTTTTGCGGCTTAATCCCTTTGGACAGAACGTGTATTTAGTTGAAACTGTTGCCTAAGCAGAGTCGATATGTTTAAATAAAAGCGTGGTATAATATTATTTTAATCTGATTTAGGAAAGTATAATATATTGATAAATATCAATATAACAAAGTGGTTTCTTCAAGGTGAAGCACTTAATTAGCAATCCCAAATTCGGCTGTGGCTCCTGTGGGTCGATTAAGGAGCGAAGAGTACAGGTCCGGTCGAGAGCGAGGACTGCACAATGAAAGGAATTCCTCAGCGGCTCTGTAGCGGAATGCCTGACGGAAATAAAACGAAACGGTAGGCTGGCGCGTGACGGCTGGACCGCCGAGCACTACCACTTCCGGAAATGAGCCACAGTGGCGGTTGTATTGATGCTTTGTTTGTAATTTTATGAGGATAACATCGAGAAAATAATAATTTGTAAGGATAGTAAATAACATTCAACGAATGAATACTCAGATTTGATTGATTTAAACACCAAAATAATCTTAAATTCAGATCATATATTATAGCTGTGTGTAGATAGTGAGTGAGTTAATAAATTAATTATTTAAGCGTCACTATACCTTTTTTAAGCATTTAAACTCAAGCAAATTGTCGTCAAATGAATTGAAATGAAAAACAAATTGCATTTAAATACGGATAAATATATGAAGGCATCTGAGCTATTTTGTAAACCATGTAATTGCTGTGTTATGAAAGAATAGAATCACACTGTATAATACTACAATAGTATATACTGTCTAAAAATCTGAAAACAAGTTTTATTTTCAAATACGCACCGTGGATATTCGATAAACGTCATGTAAACTGAAGACATTTGAGAATATCTTAGGAATACTGTATGATTAAAGTGTTCCTCTAAGACGAAATTGTAGTTATAATATAATCATGAAGTTCAGTAGATGCGAGTAGCAATCGAAATTCCATAACTAAGAATATTGGCAAACACGTGTAGAAGTCTTCATCCATTTGTAGATGTACGACAATGCCCATTTACCGTCAAATAAAATATTTTTAAATATTGTCATTATGAAAGTTGAGAATACTATCTGCAATCACATATCATTGCAATTGTATCCTTGATATATCATATTGATGTAATATAAAGATAATAATACATACATATAAATATCAGCCTCAAACACCGCTTGATGAATATTTATAATCAAATCAGTTTTATTAAATAAGTATTATTTTAATAAGTAAAACAGTGAATTGCTTTAACAAGTCGGCTTGGCAAACTGTAGTCTCTTTAGTAGCAAACTCTCCCACAAACAAAATACAAATTAACATATTATAAACAAATAAAATGAATCAATTGCAAATATTTTTGTATAGTTTTTTTTGTAAGCGCGCCAGTATAATTAACAATAAAAACAAACAAATTTTCCGTGTGTGCGTGCTTTGTTCATAGCCGGACGAAAAGCCTTTGTGTGTATCCTTCAATATTGTTAATTCGTCTCGGAACAAGATAATGTCTCGGGCCTGCGCACAATGAGCTTATGATGATGATTGATGCTCCGTCGTTGGCCTAGAAACATAATTAAAAATTCCATATGGTCTGAAAGGCGAATGCGTTAAATATATTAAGGTTTTCCGCGTTGTTTTTTTTTCTCAATATTATTCAATT
This sequence comes from Rhyacophila evoluta, assembly GCA_022683975.1. Classification (NCBI taxonomy): domain Eukaryota; kingdom Metazoa; phylum Arthropoda; class Insecta; order Trichoptera; family Rhyacophilidae; genus Rhyacophila; species Rhyacophila evoluta. Next base: position 10,071 of record JAGVSQ010014346.1, read on the forward strand.
ATTTTATCTATTATCACTAGATTAATAATAAATCTCAATTTCCTATAAGACAAAATATGTCACTCAAAAACAATACTTCGTAATATAGATATTATAATCCATTATGTTAAGTTATAAAACGCACAGCTGTGTTGATTTTTTTTATGAATAGGCTAAATGCTAAACAAAAATCGATACCTCTGTGTACAAATCAAGTAGTTATGTGACACACCATTGACTCCGATAGAGCAGCAGCGTCTACCAATACTTATTATATAAAGCAAATCGCTGTTGACATTGAATTGGTTTAAATTCAAGCTGTCGCCGACAGCAAAACCATACAAAATAACGTAAAGTAATAATAAAGTAATAAAGTGCTAACCATAGTAACCTGGCAATGTAAATTATCATTTCAGTGAATCTCAAACATTGTGTCACGTCACCGTCTATTACTTGGTATGTCGCGAAATATTTAGCGAACAAAAACTAAAATAACATTGTTTAAAATGTGCGTAAATAATTCGTGGACTGCGATGATACGATAGTAAATTGTTTTTTTTTTTTTAAACCATGTTCGCTCCCAAACTGGAGCATATGGATCTACACA